>CAUYRT010011116.1:0-36412 GCA_963574885.1 Lepilemur ruficaudatus | reverse complement strand
CCATATGAATTTTTGGGGAAAACAACTCAATCCATAATATTATTTTTGTTTTATTTTCTTTTAATGAGTGCCAGGTAGTTATGTTGCTTGGGGATCAGCCTTATCTTTTTGAGGCTTATTTTTAATTTTGTTAGTACAGTTTAATTTTTTTTGTTTAATTTTGTTAGTACAGTTCTACAGTGGGCTTTACTCTAGATTTATTTATTTATTTATTTATTTATTTATTTATTTATTTATTTATTTATTTATTTAAGACAAAGTCTCACTCTGCTGCCCGGGCTAGAGTGAGTGCCGTGGCATCAGCTAGCTCACAGCAACCTCAAACTCCTGGGCTCAAGTGATCCTTCTGCCTCAGCCTCCCAAGCAGCTGGGACTACAAGCATGCGCCACCATGCCTGGCTAATTTTTTCTATATATTTTTAGTTGGCCAATTAATTTCTTTCTATTTTAAGTAGAGACGGGGTCTCGCTCTTGCTCAGGCTGGTTTCAAACTCCTGACCTTGAGCAATCCACCCGCCTCGGCCTCCCAGAGTGCTAGGATTACAGGCGTGAGCCACCGCGCCCGGCTCAAAAAAAAAGATTTTTAAATTACTTCCTTAATTCATTAGGCTCAAGAAGAAGAATGAGAGGAGATTTTTTTTAAAAAAATGCATACATTTTCGAGTTATTCAAGTAAAGAAACATGTTGTCAATGACAATCAAAGGCAATGTACCAGTCACCTGGTAAACAGTATTGCATTAACATAAATATTTTTTAAAGATTTACTTTCAAAAGTGCAATTATTCATACCTGAACAACTTTTTGGGATTGCACATCAACAATGAGGACTCTGTCCAAGGTTGGCTGTGCAACATAAATGAACTTGTCTTTGACATTAACAGCTGATGCCCACACACACCTCTGAACTTCATCTCCCTCGGCTTTGGGACAGACTTCATCCTGTAATGTAGGAAATAAAATACGGAATTTATATCTTAAAGTATAACACAGACATGACAATATCATGGGTAAATGAATGTTTGATGCTTTAATATGGTCAGAATTAAATGTTAAATATGTATATAGAAAGGGTTTAATCAAATAAACCACTATATAAAGCATATTTAAGTTCATAAAATATGTATAGAAATCAATGACAAATGAAATCCCTTTAAAATAAATGTTTTGTTCTTAATTATTTTTCCAGTGAAATGTAGTTCTTTCATTTTTTTACTACTTGTTTTTAACTCAGCAACTTCAGAAAGTCCAATGTTTTTTACTCGACTTTCCCCATCTCAAGTCTCTTTAACAGAATAAATGTCACACTAAAGTATATTCAGAGCTTCTTGAAATATTAGTGGCTTTCCCCATGGCACAGCCATGGTCTTGTCAAAAGTCAAAAAATCCTCTGGAAATGACTGCAGGTGTCTTCTAATCTGTGCTGAATCAGAAGCTTAGAGAAATTATAATAAGATATTTATTCACAATGATTATTTAATTTTTAAATTTAATATCAAGGTCAAATTTTATGAATTCTCTCAATCTGCCCAAGGCTTTTTATTTTGTTCTTTTACCCTAGAAGTTCCTTCCAGTTGAAGATTGTATAGTTTGTGTTAGATGGCCATGAATGAGGTCAAAATAATAGCCTCTATTTCCTCCTTTCCTTCATTTTGTCAATAGGTGATTGTTGAAGGGATACGTAAGCCTCTGCGATTCAGACTAACAGACACATTATAAGTAGAAGGACGTGAAAAATGTCATTTAGCTCATGATTCATGTTTTCAGGTTTTTCTATTATTCACTAGTCTATTAATTACAGTTGAGAACTGCTAAGAAGAGAAATTTATTAAATTGTACATAAATACGTGTGTAATGATAAGCGCATGATATATCTGTTGTTCGCTTGACTTATTATTTACATCTGATCATTACAAACTAATGTCTAATTTCACTTATTTTTATAGTGCAGTTATTATCTTCGGAGCTAAGTTAGAATAATAGTTTATTTCTTCTCTAATTCATATAAAAACAATACTCAGCAGAGATCTCTTTCAACACATACATTTGATATTTAATAATCATGAAACAAAATCAACAATGCTTTCATTATTAACATTGCTAAGTATTATTTTTGTTTAAAGGTAATACTGACAGCAGATATACCACGTTTGGCATTTAGTAACTATACTGAATACCCTCCTCAGGCAGCACAACCATTATGGATGGTTTTTCTATTTGCATAAGATTCAGAAAATAATGTTACTACCAGAGCATTTTGCAATGAGATATACAGTGTGTGATTTACTGTTCTCCAAACTTCAGATCTAATTCAGGAAGCATCTAGAGCGTTCATAATTTTTAAGATCCAGCCCAGCATTATGACCTTTAGGAACATATAACAATAGTGTTTTCTTATAAACGTAAGCTTGTTTCAGGCTTCCAAGACAAAATAAAAAAAAAAAACCCTGAAAATTAAGCACTCAATGTATGGTGGCTCTGGAGTTACGAAATTAACTTCATTTCATAGCCTGTGCCATAACCATTACAGGTGACGACCAGCGGCATCAACCTGAGGAACATTCATGACACCCTGGAGGAGGCAGCACAAACCTGGAGGCAGAAGTTTACACATTCTCACGATAGAGTGCAGTATTGTATGTTCATTCATCAGTTCCTACTGAAACATCGTTTTCTGTGTTAGTTACCCTGATCCGATTAATTCACATTGTATGTCAAACTTCTTTTCAGAAGTATACTGAATGACATTGGAAAGAACCTATTTTGTGAGAAAATAAACACTATGTAAAATATATACTTGAGAGGCATGAAGAGGTGGGAAAAGAATGGGACCTCCGGCTGGTGAAAGGCTCAGAACACAGGGAAATTGTTTACAAATTCGTCGCTGTTTGTAAAAGCTACCCACAAAACCTGCCAAGGTAATGAAAAGCATGAGTGACCTGACACATAACTGTCAGCCAAACAACTGCTGAACCAGGAGCAATATCCACCCCTCTGTTTGCTACAAAACTATTCAACAGTAAAATAAACTGCTTTTCGGGGAATTATTTTCTATTTGTATGCTGTTCCCGTAAGATATCCCTGACGAGACTTATAATCATTTTCACAAAGCCATTAAGAGTTACCTGACAGTCACCCTGAGTTTTTTTGCTTTGTTTTATTCCATTATTTTGATTATAGTCTATTAGGTCCCATTGTACAATAGCACTCTTATCAGATTACATAGATTAATATTTATTTCCATGAATGCAAATGGTGGAGGAATGTTTTTTACATCAGTTAAGCATTTAATGGTATAAAAAGAGGACAAAAAATACCAGAGATGGAAAATAAGATTAAAACAACACATAGTGATGAGAAAAATAGTCAGGAATTAAGTAAAAGTGTATCATTCAATCACTTTTTTATAGAAACATGTACTAGCAATTAGAGTGAAAGAAATTAATAAGATATTGGGACTAACGAGGATGAGAGTCAATAAGAAAAAGAAAATACTAGCTCATAACTTATCCTAGTCTCTTTTGGTAATTTCCATACTGAATCACATATTTCTTGCACATGTTAGCCTTTCCCAGAATTTTAAAGGACCACAAGTTGTGTTACTATTGATGATGTAAGTTTCAATTTAGCAATTAAAACCGTGTTAATAGTTCCTGATTTACATCTGTAGACCTAAGGAAGTCAAACAAAAGAATATGTTCACTTGTCTTCTGGGATTTTGCCATTTTTGTTTCTTATAGTGATTAATTATTAAAAATACTTCACCCTAAAATCTCCAAATTCCCATCTTTCCTTACTTTTCTACATATTCCCCTTCTCAGTACATCCTGCATCATTTACAGAGAAGAAAAATATTTGCCACAAGCACCTCTATTTTCTTTGCATCCAACTCAACAAGTTCCTGTCATGACTCCTCTCATCCTTCTCTCTAATCTTAGATTTGCCCACTATCCTGTGCTTTCAGAAAGACCCACCCTACATTTCACTTAAAGTTTTAATTATATCTCCAAGTATTCAAACATACACATTGCCCTCTAAATTTAAGAAACAAACTTTACAACAGCATTGATTGAATTCATCTGTTTTCCCTTCCAACCATCTAATTCTCCTCTGACTTTTGAACAAGCTTTCTGGAATGTTACTTCCATTTCCTGGCCTGTCACTCTAAATTTATCCCACTTCAAGCGGACTTTCATGATATTACCTCTTTCAAAAGAGATATCTTCAAAGTTACCTGTAGCATAAAAATTCCCAATTGTTCATCTTTAGTTCTTATTGGGAAGCATTTATTGAGCACTTACTATGTCAAGGATACTGTCCAGAGCTATATTTGAAAATAAAAACATGAATATGACAGAATGCCTGTTCTGAAGTTGCTTATAAATTCTGCTGTGTTTGGCTGCTTCAGACATTTCTCATAGAATGTTCTTTCATTCTTGTAAGACAAGGATCAGCATATGAGGGCCTCCAGGCCAAATTCAACCCACTGCCTGTGTGTGTGGTCCAGGAGACAAGAATGTTTTCTGCATCTTTTAATGGTTGGGAAAAAAATAGAAAGAATACAATTTTGTGACATGTAAACATTATGTGAAATTCAAATTTACATAAATAAATGGGTATTGAAACACAGCTATACCCATTCATTTAAATATTGTCTTTGGCTGCTTTCATGCTATGGTGAAATAAAAAGACCATATGGAATGCAAAGGCTAAGATATTTACTATTTTTCCATTTGTAGAAAAAATGTTGCTGATGCTGTTTTAGTATACATCCCTGCCCTAGTTATCATTTTAGTCCTATTAGCTAAATTCTTTCTGACTGTGTGTCTTCTTTATCTTCTTTTTTGCTAATTATGGCTTCAGGAAAGCCAAGGCTCAGAATTTAGTTTCCTGAAAACTCAACTAGTCTGATTGCCTAATTGCTATTATAGCCAGATGACTCCCAGAGATTAATCAATGGCTTTGCCATTCACCAGCCTTTCTTCCTTCCATCTTTTTTCAGAAAAAAAAAAGATTGAAAGGGCATTTCAGATAGAGATATTATGTAGAACAAGAAAGTGTACTATATTAAAAAAATTAAACAGAAAAATAAACCAAAGAAAGAGTGAAAAAATTGCACACATGTACACAGAGAGACAGATAAAGAAAAATAAAAAGGTTTAAATCACATTAAGAAAGTTTCAGAAAAGGAAGCAATTTTATAAAATAATAGACTATGGAATAGAAAAGTAACAGAGAATAAAATTGGCAATAAAAATCATTTCTAAACCTGTATATGGAACATAAGTACAGTTGAAATGTAAAATATCCTATCTTTTAGGAAAAAAAATTAAAAATATACACTTAATTATGTAAGGAATGACAGGCCTACGAGGATGAGCAGCTAAAGCATAGAAAAGGGAGGTTAAATGAACACCAGTGGGTCAGGGTGCTCTCAGATATAAAGAAAAGTCAACATCTGATTCTCTGCATAATCTGGGTTAGCGGTGCATTACGTAATTTATACAGCTGTGAATGGAAACAAACAAGCATTAGTACTATGAAGGACACAGAACTATATATGCAACAAATAAAATGACCTAAGACGTATACACCTAACTTGGGCACTGAATTAGGCGGCACTGTGGATCTGTCCAAAAGTGTTATGTAGACACTCCTAGAGGGATACGGAACAGAAACAGATGTTGAGACAAAGGAGGAAAGAGAGAGTTTGGCCTTTTAATAAATGATTGAATATAAGCATTGGAGTTTGAAAATGCACGGAGACACTGCACATGTGGTTCTCTCGTTGATCTGGTAACTGGCTATGGAAGATAAACTACTGTTAGTAGCTCTGCATTGTGTCACTTCCATGCTTCTCTACCAATCAGATTCCTAAGACAGGGAGAGAGGTCCCCCTACTTGTTAGTAATTGAAAATTGATTTGACATAGTTGTTCTCTTGCCTGTCAATTTCTCAAAATCTACTCTTCCTTTTTTTAATGCCACAAATAATGCATAAGATTGTGTCAAAGGAAAAAAGAAAGGCAATCAACATAATTCTTTCTGCTTTCTATCGAATTTCCTTCAAATCAGTCTTTCCAAGAATCTCTTCTTTTGTACAAAAATAATTGAGTCATTCATTTTTAAAAATTCTCACTTCAAAATATATAACTGTAATCTCCATTGTTCTTAACAAATGTCTTCTCTGTTAGCTAGAATTTTCTCCTTAATATTTCATAAAAAGTGAATGACTATCCACAGCTATTGAAAAGCACAACACACACGTAGTAATCAAATTCTCTTTAATCGACATTTGGCGGCCACATTTCTAACACCTACATAATGTGTCTGTATTTTACTGATTTTCCTCCAATGTTTCACAGAATTTATATTTTGTGCCACATAATTTGGCATTGAATCATATGCTATCATTCCCAATTAAAATGTTAGCCTTTGCTATCCTTATATTTCTACGTGTTGTAAACCTAATGGCAAAGGTACATTATTTTCTTGGTAAACACATGTTCAAATCTCACTTATAGTCAAAAAATAAGAGTCAAAAAGTGATGTATATTCCTCAGTTATGATGTTAAACACTATGCCATGTCATCGAGAGTTGCTGAGAAACTGAACTCTAGGGTAGCACTAATTAAAATGTGATCTGTGTACTGCTGCCAGTTGTCAACCATTTGTTACCAAATTGAAAATAACCATATAGAACCTTTCACAGCAATCTGACATTGCCACAGTATCCACGTATGTGATCAGTGGACTTATCTGGTTAGAGTATTGTCAAATTTGCCTGGAGGATTTCATGTGGTGAAAACTACCTACTGGTTTTAAAAAAGAAAAATAGATTGAGCAAAAACCAAAGAAACCCTTTCCCACAGGAAGTGTAAGAGGCACTGATTTCATGCTCTCTTTTCTAGCTCTCTCTCCTCTCTGTCTTTCCATTTTTCCTTCTTTTTTGTATATTTTTAACCAAAGCTTTAACAATCTGAGTCAATTGATATAAATACCAAAGCAAATAATGAAATACTTGAATAAATAGTATTCATTTTATGAAATGCCATACAATGTAAATAATTACTCTCAATAAGGAACTATTCAATTTGTCATAGATCAAGGCAAATAATATAAGGATTCTTTTGTACCATATCAGAATGTTTAAGTTCAAATTCCCAGGGTAATTTTAATGATAATGTAGAAATATATTTATTGTATATAGACAAACACATATATTTATATATAAAATAAAAATTGAGATATTTGTGAATATCCTAGATATAATGTTTCCTCTAATCTTGTCTTGCAACATTAAAAAATCAATCTTACAATAGTGCACTAAACAATTTAATGTCAATGAATATATTTCTTATTTGACCTTTTCTAAAGTCATTGAGGTTAAAGTATTTTCATCAATATTTAATTGAGATCACTGCTTATAACCCAAGCAAAACAATTTTTTTCTAAAAAGAGGTATATTCAATTTATCACATTCCATTTGCCATTTCATTTATAAATATCATAAACAGTCTTCCGTATATTAGTCAAAGCATAGGGAGTCACAGCAATATAGAGGTTGTATGTGCCTTAATTTATGTTACCTTGGAACACTGTTTTGTAATACTATTTGGATTCTAGGATATAAATGGTACAAAGGCTACATTATAGATATTTCTATCCTTTCTTTTAATACAATAAGAATGTACATATCATTCATTGATACAACAAAGACAGAGTTAATGACACTAGGCTATTATAAAGTGAGAATTGGTTTCTCTTTAGAGATAGTGTATTAGAGAGGTTAAACAAAATAAACTCTGAGGTCAACCGGAGACCTAGATGTAATGTCCAACTGTATATTTATATTAGCTATGTAAATACTCCTTTTAAGCCTCATTTACCTCATTTGTAAAATGAATATACCAATATTACCTATCTCTTAGAGTTATTCTGAGGATTGAATAAAATCTTATTTGAAAAGGTCAAATAATAAATGGTACCAGTTAATTTCATGTAGAAAATTCTCTATGGACTACATTTTATAAAACTATAATAGTCTACATATTTTAATACAAACTTATTTTTCCAAATGGTTTGGAGGGAAGCTTGCTGTGCATGTTTAAGAGTTTTAGAGAGTTACTTTAACTATGACATGATTGTTGCATACAGGACAAGGGGATTTTCCCTTCCTCTGTCATTTGGCAGTTTTGCAACTGAGCAAATCATCTGAACTTTCTCTTTTCCTCATCTGGAAATTGAGAGGATTAAATTGGAATTTTGTCATTTGTTTTCATAAGAGAAAAAAAATCAAAGTTATCTGCATTATTTCAGCTCTGCTTAAATGTAAAATGTTATACTGGTTTATAAAAATATTGATTTAAGTAAGAATAGCTGGTTAAACAAATAAAACCTCAGAGTGTAAAATCTGAAATGCCTACAGAACCTAAGACAAGAAAATTCTAGACATACTGCAAGCACAGGACTAGACGGTTGGTGTCCTGGTTCTCTTGGCTCTTGCAAAGAAGCTGAAATCCCAGTTAGGGTTGGTCCAGGGGCCAGAACCAGAGGGACAGGCACTTAGTACGTGTTGGGAAAGGCAACACTGGAATAGTGGGGAGATCAAATTAACTATCAAGACCAAAGATCTCACATTAGGTCAAAGAAACGGTAAACAGAAGTTGGCAAAAAGGTGTTTGAATTGAAAGCTATCACTGAAGCCCTAAAGGAAATGGACAACTACGGCAGATATAAGTAAATGCAAATTATATGAAGCTTGAAGGTTCATGGGGGGCAACTTGATTAAAACTTAGTGTGGATAGCTGGAATTAAAGAATTAAGTGCTTTTAATTTTGTTCCCCGACACAATGATTTGATTTCTATAGGAGTAATAGTACTCTATGTAAAATTCATTTTACAAAGCACAATTAGTAAGTGGGCTAGCAAGAAAAAAATAAAACTAAAAAAATTCACTACCATATAACATATGGCACCACACACACACACACACACACACACAAGTGCTGCTATAAGTATGTAATCCTTTCTTAAAATAATGGGAAACTCATTATAATCACGGCATCACCATAAACACTATTGAATACCACAATCATGGGAAGATAAACCTTACTTCTTTTAAATACATAGTATGCTCTGGTTTCTTTAAGTAGTAGTAAGAAGGTTTGCCCAAATGGTCCATTCCAATTATTGATTAATACATATTACGATTGCAAAGGTCAATAAAACATTTGCTTTAATGCCCAAAGTGCACATCTCTCTGTACATTTCTTCTGACAGCTGGAAGTTCAGCCTTTTTCTTAGACTTTGAAAACCAGGAGTCTTTGATAGTTTGTTAATTCAGCTTTTAAGTCATGACCTCAAGAACTGAACTTCAATTTTTTGCTTTTTTATTTTTATTTTTTTTTACTTTGGTCCTTTCTTGTGGTATTCATTTCCTTGGCCTGACAAATTTATCAATTTCACAGCTATTAATTATTTCAAAATCTATATTTGCTTTATTACGTTTGTCTTTATTGAAATGTAATTTACATATCATAAGAGCATAAGACATTCTATGATAAAGATATATTTGCTTTATTAATATATGAAAACAGAAGTGAAATCTGTTAAGATAAAAATTCTAGGTTTTAAAAGACATTGTAAATGTATTCTAGTTGAATTTAATTTACCTTGATGCTTTATATTTCTCATATTATCATAGAATAAATTAAGTTATTTCTCATCTTTACAAATCCATAATAGAAAAAGGAAACAAACTTTTAAGAAAAAGGTTCCAACAATTTGAGGATGAAGAAACATCAGATATAAGTTCCCTTACTCCTTTAAATTTTTATTATATTTCTCCATTTCATGATGACATATGGGTTCTGGTAACGCACATTTTACCAACCTCTCTTTTTGGGAGCCTTTGTTGAGGAGTGAGACAAGTTTTACTGATCGCTTTTCCATATATGCATATGTAGGCCTTCTCTGTGAATATCAAATTCTGCCTTATAACTAAGAAAAGTTGACATGGAAGCATAAACTGAGTTGAATTTATGATTGTTAGATTATCTACATTTGGTTCATTACAGTATAATATTACTTAAAAATTGAACTTTTTTTCTGTAGCACATAATCTCACCAAGTAGATGGTGCCGTGTCATTTTGACCGAGTTCTTCCATTTTCCCACATTGTCCAGCACAGAAGTGCCTTATGTGGAAGGCATAAGTTTTCAGCTTAATAGATTTTAGCTTAATAGCAAGCTTTAGCTTAAGTTTTAAACTTAAACTTTAGCTTAAGTTTTCAGCTTAATAGCAAGACTTCTACTGGTTGAAAAAAATGACTCTAAAGTGTAATGGATTTTTGTCTTCAAAAAATTATAAATCTGTTTCCAGAGATAATTATAAGCATTTCTATGTTTAAACTTTATTGTAATTCACACACAAATTTGTTCCACATAAGAATGTCTACAAAGAGTAACATTGCACTTAACCTTTTATGTCAATGTTCTTTAAAGTAATTTCAACATAATTTATACTATTTACAGGTTAATTATAATTACTAATAACCTTATATTTGATTTCTTACAATTATGTGGTAAAAGGATACTAAGTAAATAATTGTATATATGTATATTTTGTTATGTTTTTACCAGTTAATAAAAAAAATGAAAAAAGATCTATTTTTAAATCTTTAGAAATGTGTTACTTTAAAGGAAAACTTTTGCTCAGTACCTATCTTAATTTTAAGTGGAAACACAGAAATAAAAGGCATGTCTTCTTTGTCCACTCTCTTTAAAACTGTGTATTTTTTAAAAAATATTTGTTATTTTTTAAAGAATTACATTTTTTCTTGCCTATTTTTTTACTGGCAGGTTAAACAGGGGTCCAGTTACACTATCCATTTCAGGAAACTTCCTCAGAGTAAGAACATAAAAACAATATTGAGTGAAACTTCGCCAAAACTGATTGTGATTTAGTTCAACACAAATTCTTGAAAATATATCCAGATTATATAATTAGTATGCTATTATTTAATTCTATTTTCTAATTTTCCAAGTAATTTCAGAAGTGAGCTATGAGATGCAAGAAAATATTTTGTATAATTGTATTAATAGATAACTGTACATTGAAAGTTCCTGATTACAGAGTTAACTATTTTTTTAACAAAAGTGATACTAGATATATAGTTTTTTAAACATGGAAATTCCACTCTTCTATGCTTCTATCATAAGAACTGAAGCTTTCAATTTAAAATAGGGGTGAGACAGGACTGATTGTTGTTGTCTTTTTCAGGATGGAAGAAGTAACACTTAAAAAGACAGCCAGCAAATACATCCCATTCCTACAGAAACATCTCAGTGGGGTTTTCAGGCAGCTTAACTACGCTGCCAATCGTTGTGCCTTTCAAATGTGTTTTATGTTACATTTTCTTTAAAGCTGTACAGATGAGAATTAAAATAGGATGATACATATGCAGCCACATGTCAATTTTATCTCCCTTTTACCCTTGCATATCTTTAAGACAGCCCATCTACCTGATCTTTTAGAAGACGTTTAAATTAGGAGAAATTCAATGATACTATTTCCTCCTTTGTGCCCCATTATGCAAATGTCCATAAGAGAAACCATTGCATCTGAGTGCGCTTACATTTACAAATCTGCTCCATTAGTCTTTTCTCCTCTGTGTCTACTTTCGACAATGCCTGACAGAAAACAAACTCCCAATAACAACTTGTGGATTAACAAGTAAACAAATCTCCTTTAAAAGTACATGAGTGATAATACAGAAGTCAGTATTAAATAGGTCAAATTTAGACCCCATCTGTAAACAACTGCAGAAGCATCATTACCAGTTATTCCCTATAAAATATTTGAAAACATAGCCAGAAACATAAATTTCATATATCTATATTATGAATGCTAATATAACTTTTTGGTGCCATGCATTCATATATAGAATGTATTTATATGAAAACAGTAGCTGCTCTAATCAGGTTGTTTTCTAAAATTTAGAAATAAGTATATAATATAGCTCATGATACGGCTATGTTGTTGTTGGCAATTCCTAGATAAAATATTGAATTTGTCATTTATTTGCTAAATAATCCATAATATGTCCTCAAAAAATGCTTCAACAATATTTTGAAAGTGACTAAAATAGAAAAAAAATATGAATTGTAATAGGCAATAAATTAGCAGCTTAAATAGTTAAAAGATGAACAACAATTGTGAGTTTTAAGTTATTTTTCTAATTCTTATTATATAGTTATATCTTCATTTCCATGCAAAACATATTATATAAATTAATTATATTATAAAGTATATATAGAGATGCAAATATAATTTTAAACAATGACAAATTATTTTGAAATATTAACCAATTAAAATATTTAATAAAATAAAATTGAAGCTGATAATTTACTATACTGAAATGATTCAAACTGATATTTGTGACCTATCTGAAATATGGAAAAGAAATTTAAAAAATGTATACCTTCACTGTTAAATTAAAATTTTGAGAACTATTGTTGACATATAAAAAGTCAACAATTGGAAATCAAACAAGTATTCAGAAAATTAACATTAAATGGAAATTTTGAGTAATTTTGGGAAAAATAAGGACTAAGGATTTAATTAATCATTAAAATTATAGATCTAATCCATGAAAACACTCAAATAATTATAAAATTTTTAATATATTTAGGAAGAAGATAATCTACGAGTTATATAAGCAAAATTACCATGTTTCATAGAAGAACACCAAAAGAAAATATTTAATGATGATAATTCAAGAAATATCACTCCTAAGCACATTATTTAAAGTGATTAAATGTAGTAATTGATTGTATAAACTGGAATATAGATAGGGAGGCATGAAGGAAGAAACCAATATTTTTTATCATATACTTTTTATATTATTTTATTTTTAACATGCAAATATACAAATTTGAAAAAAAACACAGAGAGGTACTTTTTTGTGAATAAAAACAAATCTTAAACCGGAAGACTTAGTGTAATTTTTTTTCTTTTTTTAGCATAATAAAGTATCAAGAATAGTATAATTTAAGACATATATAATAAGATAGATTTGTGTGATTTTGTAAATCTCAAGTAAAAAGTTTTTGATGTTCAAAGACATCTGTATTAACAATTTTTCTATCAGTTAAACTCTTCAATTTTACCCTTAAAAACTTTCTATTGAATAATACAAATAATCTTAAAAAAATTTCTCTGTAAGGTATATGGAATGTACTTTTATATGTGTATTAGTCGGTCCTTATTACTCATACAAAATGTTTAAATATGTTGGCAAAGCATTGTCTCAGACATACATATCATTCTGGTCACATTCATCCAAATAACTTGCCAGGTTTTTATCAATAATGTCTTGAAGAAGACTTAATATACTGCTTTAGGTAAAGTTACTTGACCCAATTAATAATACTATACATCTCCAATACAGTGCTATTGCACAAATTATAAGCTTCCCGCTGTCATTCCCCCACAAATGCTAGGCTTACATACTAAGGTTTAATAGAGACAGTGTGAGAATTATAAAACAGTGTGACTTTTAATAAAACATTAGAAGAACTCGTTAAATCTAGGACATCAAAAACCAAGTTCACAAATTTATTTCCTTTGAAATCTACAGAGTAGTCTAAGGAATAGTTAGAGCTGGTTTACATTACTCTCTTTAGGAAGCTCTTTGCAAGACATCAGTGTAACCACAAAGGGACAAAAGCTTAAATTTTTATCATTCTATAACTCATTGTACGTTAAGCCATGTTTCAATAGAGACCCACTGAGAAAAGAATAAGTGGGGAAACGTTTTGATTACCTTTCTTAAACACACAATGGTGTTAAATTCAAAAAGTTGCTCCCTGGTTACACGGCGAAATGAATCCTCTGCATCATGTAAAGGGGCTGGTGTTTTAACAAATATTTTTGTGGACCTTGTTTGGAGAAGTAGTAATTGGATTAGAAACAGAATAAAATGTTGAAAAGACAAAGTGGAGGTATTACTAATGGAATTGATGAATGTCCTGAAGGCTGCACTGCTTGATTAAAGGTGACACCAGCAGAGAAAGAAATGTAGACTATTGAGTTTCTCCATTTCTAACCTCAGTTTCAATTACTCAATACTTAAATATTCTGGACACTACGGAAAGCCTGCATCTATATACGAATACTGTTCTAACAGGGTATTAATATTACTTATTTGTAAATGGAAAATACTTTTGGTATGTGGAAATTCCAAATCCAGAAAGCAGATATTTTGAAGATTCACATCAGATTTCCTGTGTAAAGTATAGTGCGTTCAGTTACACAGTTCATTACCATTTCAGTTAATGTTAAAAACAGGAATAGAATCTTCATTTTCCACCATATAGGACCTGATACAGGCCTAATAAGACTCAGGTGATTTTCTTTAGAGCTCTGTTAGTACCCATTAAAGAGTAATACCATGGTATGTGTGAAGAAAAGCAACTAGATCTGTAACAAAGATGGTGACTGAGTTAAAAAGTGTTCCAGATTAAAAGAGTGATAGATAAGGGTGACACAGTAGTTCAAAACCAGAATAGTAAAAATGTTGGTAAGGTAATCTTGGAAAAGCCTCTCATCCTTGAGCCTGTAATTTTAAACATTTTTCCAAACTCATTTCAGTTTGAGTTCTGCAGTTTAGAAGAGAATTCTATTGGCTTGAAGTTCATACTCTAGGTGACAAGACAAAATCATGTATACAACTAGGGTAAATATAGCAAGAATTCTATTTAGTAAAGCTACATAACACAAAGAAAAAAAGGAGATTAAAAAATAACTGAAAGTTTGTCATATAAATTCTCACCAACTCACTATCAATAGCTGAAACCTAATATAATCTGACATTGGACCAAAATTGAATTTTTATTTAGAGCAAGCAAACAGCTGCTTCCGATAGGTTTAATGGTCTATTTTATATTCTAAATATATCAATATTATCTAAACTTTACTGATCAATGAGTTATATTTTGAATTGCACTACTACTTTCTTAATGTTGACCATGAATCTGAAAAATATTATATCCATGTTTAATTGTATTTAATGGGAAAAATGATTCCAAAAGACTCATTTTTCCACTTGTACTCAAGAGATCTATTTCTAAAGTCAGTTAAACTAGCTTTTTCCCTATACTAGAAACCCAAACTGCCTTATACAACCTGTCTGCACAGGACCTTTTGATCATGTGATCCTAAATTAATAGGCCCATGAGGTTATATTTACATGAAAACAATCCAATGATAAATTATTCTATAAAATATGTTTCACAAACACATCAAAAGAAAAACAATGTTTTGTGGGAAGTGTAAAGAAAGGAAAAAGGCAGGGAGAGAATTAGATGTATACTTTTTTAAACATAGAGAATGCATAAAAGAATAAACAGCCAAGGCTCTCAGCAATGAAATTTTTGTTAAATTCAAAATAAATAATAATGTTTCTTGACCACCTGTCATGTATAAGGCACTGCACTGGGCATGCTGGGAATACAAACACTAATTAAACTTAGTCCTTGACTTCAGGAAATAGGAAGATGTGGTCGTTGATTTTATATGTCAACTTGGCTAGGCTGTGGCGTCCAGTCCTTTGGTCAAACACTAGTCTGGATGTCGCTGTGAAGGTGTCTGTGGAGGTGATTGACATTTATAATCTGTTGAGTTTAAGTAAAACATATTACCATCCATAATGTGTATGGGCCTCATCCGGTCAGCTGAAAGTCTTTAGAGCAGAGACTAAGATTTCCACCCAAAGAAGGAATTCTGTCTTAAAACTTCACCATAGAAACATGTGTCAGTTTCTAGCTTGCCCTACAAATTAAGACTCAAGATTACAGTATCAACTCCTGTCTGAGTTTCCAGCCTGCTGGTCTGATCTGTGGATTTTGCACTCGGGACTACAACAAGAATGATTAACCTGAATTTCCTGCTGGCTGGCCAGTCCTGTAGATTTTGGGCTTGACACTGTACCCACAATTGTATGAGCCGATCCCCTAAAATAAATCTCCCTCTAGATAGAGATAGAGGTAGAGATGATTGATAGAGATAGAGACCCTATTTATTCTGTTTTTCTGGAGAAATATTTTCATGTTCCATAATACTCAACAACTTCCTCATGAAATTATTTTATAAATAGCCATTTAAATCTGGTGCGATGTAGCACCAAATACCTTCTATATTCTGAAATTGTCATCTCTCTTGTGTTTAAACATCAAAAAACTTCATGTAAGAAATAATTATTTCGTTCTTAAAGCATAGTATGATCAATCCACTTCTCATTCTATTTCTATATTCTTATGTATACATAAAAGTGTCTATATATATATATTCCAATTATTTAAACTTATGTTAAGGAATGAAAAATAACAGAATATAAAATAAGAGGTTTTCTCACTCTAGCCTTTTTTCATATGTGGTATATAATAATTAAATAAGAAATATATCTTTCTTGTTTGGTATAAGTGAGTGCCTATATATTCCATATTTAGAAACCATAAGCAAGAATTAGTTTAAGCAATTCCCCTTTAATCCCACATGGAAGATGACTGTAGGTTTCCACGGGCTTTGACTTGTGAAATTTGATATATTAAATTAGTTCTTAATAACTAGTTATCCCTGCTTTGTTACTGGTGATGGATACTTGTGAATTTAGATTCTCTGATTGAAGAAAATGAGTTAAAGTTGTCACTATTCATGTTTGGTTTCCATTTCCTTTTCAATTTTTATTTTTAATAGAAAATTTTATATAATTTACATATATAAAGTTTCTCTATATGCATATTTTATATAGTCACTTCTCTCTCTCTCTCTCTCTCTCTCTCTCTCTCTCTCTCGAAATGTTCTGGAAAAGCACACAGTTTAAGTCCTTGATCACATAGCATTGAACCATTTACTGATACCCTGGAGTAGCACACATGTGGTACAGTAAGATCATTATTTGCCTCCAAATTTGCAAATCAAATTCCTGAGGTGACAGTTTTGTGATGAAGAGTATGGATTTCACAGGTTATTTTATTAGCATTAGTAATTCAAGTTTCAAATTCTGTGGTATAACTGAGACATCTGTGTTTGTGTCAGTTACCTACAAAACTGTTGGTCCTGTAGAAATCAGAGAGAAACACTTTCCTGTAAGATGATTTTCCTCTGATTTAGATAATCATTTTCACACCAAACTTTCTATATGTGCATGTTAGCCTAGATTTCTCATGCAGAATGTTTTTATAAAAGCATGAATGTGATACAAAATTGAGGGATTGGCTCTATCAGAAATAAGAATTTACGTTTTTATTCATGTGTTTATTTATTACACACATATATATACATAAACGTACCTAACCCAAAGATGGACTTAGTACTAATAATGTAAGATTATATTAGAAAATGAAAATTACATGTTAAATTTAGGTGTTTTTGCACTTGTAGTTAAGTTATAACTTAACAAAAGTGGTGGTAATACCATTTAATAATTTAGCCAATGGCTGAAATTTTTAAAAATAAAATTGGTTTAATTTGTTTTAAACAATCATGGACATATTAAGTTAAATAATTTCCTTTATTCAAATAAGAAGATATTAGAATGCTTTGTTCTACAGAATATCTAGGAGAAGTTGGCCTATCTTATCTCACTTTCATAATATTTTTTCCTTCTTTTCATTCTAGAGCATGGCTTTAAAGTATAAACTGTTGTCTTCATATATCAATATATGACAGCAACACTGGCTACTGGTAGCTGGAGTGAGGAGGTGAAAATAAAGGAACTGATATTTCCCCTTATAAATCTAAGTTGTCCATTCCACTGAAACCTCATGAAAAATAAAGAATAAAGGAAATCAACTTTCTAAAGCATTTGATGTACCCCAAATTTACACCCGATTATTTCTGCAATATTTTCTTTTTAATTTGTGAAAGTAACCACTACCTACAAAAATAGGAGGCATTCTAAAATAAGGAGCAGGTGAAGTTATTGCATGTTTTGTCTATTCCTGCTATTTCATTTCTGTCACCTTATTTTAAATGCAAACAAGTACGTAGGAATACATAATATATTATTTTGTCTATCTCCTCAAATATAAAGCCTGTGTAGAGTAACAGCCAATATCATAGCTTTATTATTTTTCTTCCAACATAAGCGTATAGGTTTCATTATATTTCTAACATATAATTGCTCTATAAAATTGCAAAAGAATTTTTTGATACTTGCCTGAAATCCCAGGAGCTTTTCACTAGGCTTAATATGCCTCTGAAATTCACATTCTATAGGTTGTATCACTTTGATTCCATCTTCATAAAAAACATAGAACATGTTCCCAATTCCCAGACCTTAGGAATAAAAACACATTTAAAAGTTCAAAATAAAATTATCATAAACCTTTCCAACCAAAACTCAGTGCCCCTCACATCCCTAACAGGAGATCAATTTATGTAGTCATGTAATGTTAATAAAGGAAACCATATGGGACCTTTATCCTAAACCCAAGCCACTTTATGATATGCAGACATTCTACTTTATTTTCCCCAATCAGCAATTCAGTGGTTTATTTAATATAATTCAATAAATGTTTCATATATTTAAAAATAATTATACATGAGAATCATATACTCTTTGTTACACAGATTATGTTGGATACCTTCCCCATTTAATGTAGGTATTGATTAAGGAATGAGTACTTTTTGAAGAATCAGATGTATTCTATTTTTATTAGAGTGCACTAGGGAAAATCAAATTTCATTCTCTGTAGGAGTTTAGTTTATAGAAAGATTTTGAGAAACGAAAAGACCAAGTGCCCTAGATTTTGTAAAATATATATTTTCTTAAACTCATTTTTGTCCAAATGTTACATAGAGATCCTACAAATTAGTTTGTACACTAACAATTTGGGGGACCTGTTTCTGTACTTTAAAACAAATTAACTTATGGTGTCAGAAAGATTTCATTTTAATCATTTAAATCGTACTTTTAATATTTTTTTCATACTACAGCTGGGTGTGACATCTCAGAAATCAGTCTTCTCTACTTTATAAATCCACATCTAATGGTTGCCTGAGAATACATGTTTGACACCTGGAAAGTGGTGCAGATTAACCAAGGCCTGAGCCCAAGGAGCTTTTGCATAATCATGCACACTTGTTCCCTTTGTTGCTTCTGCTTCTGCCTTGTTCATATGTGCCCAGCCCCAAGCCCATGTAGTCCTTCCTTTTCTGATCTTGCCTACGTAGCTCCTTTGTCCAGTTGTATTGATTTGCACAATCAAATTTATTCATTCCAGTTATAACTTACATAATTCAGACATAGCACATGCTCTTTGAAAGATAAGCAATAATATTAAATTCTTGGTAGTTTGGAAAGCCAAACCATTGTTGCTTAAAATGTTTAAATTCTAAAAGCATCTATAAAGAGAAAGATAATTTATTTAAATACAAAAAAGATTCCCCAAGCACTTTTTTAAAAAATCAATTGAGAACTCCTGTAAGGTGTATTAAGTCTAGCCTGGAGTTTTGCATCCATTGAGATTACAATAAAAGTTTACTGATTTGTAAAAATATTTGTACATTGAAGTTAAGTCATATTTAATCTTATAAATGTGTTTCTAGTAAAAAAATGTCCCCAATTTTGCCAGTGGAGCCAAGTTTTCATATATTCTTCAGAGGAAAATGAATTCAAACTTAATTATGACTTCATCAATGTTTATATATAATGTATATACATTTTTCTTTAGCACATAAAATTATTTCTAATAATACATATACATTTTAAATGAACACAGGTTGTTTGACACATCTTATTATTTTATAAATAATTCTCAGTACTCATATATTAATAGATGCAATCTTTACCAGTTAATTTTGTGTTATAATTCCAGAGAGTACTATGTTAAGACAGGATATTCCTGAAGAGTAGCAGAATTGACAAAAACTAAATTCTCCACATTTTTTATAAAATAAAATTTAGTTAGCTGTTATTTATAATTATAGTTGTGCAAAAATGAATACAAATTCCATGCTCAAAGGATAAAACTTTTTTTAAAAAGCACATCAGCATTTATGCAAAAATTTTGATTTGTATCAGGAAAGTCTCCTGTAAACATTAACACAAGATTGATATATGCAATATACCAATAACTATCAATTTAATATTATTGGTTCCCGAATATTGTTGTTGAAACTTACGAACATAATCAAGTAGCAATGTGGTGGCTAATTTTCAATTGTGTCATTTACATACTATGTTTGGGTTTTATTACAAAGCTTTCAGTATTTTTGAATGAACATGGCTACCCTCCTGTAACTCCAGAATTTCTACACTCATGAATTGAAATGTGTTTGAACCTGACAACTACTCTGATTCCAGGTTGTTTGAAATGTTTCTTGAAATATTTTCTTCTCTTACCCCTATGCCTACTTTTATTATTTTGTTTTACCATATTCTGCAGACAAATGAATCAATGGGATTCTACTATGATTTGTTTTGCACTGATGAAATTTCTGAGCTGTATTTTCCTCTAAAACCACTTAATCCATCCAAAGTACTCTCTCAAATCTGAGAGCTAATTTCTCATTTTTTAAAATATGAATTATATATCAACATTTTTACAAAGCATAAACTACCTTCCAGGTTACAAGTTATAGAAGAAATACAGATATCATTATGCGAAGTTTAGTTTGTTTTTTTCACTCAACTGTTTTCAGTGGGGATATAACTCCTCAGTGCTAATGAAATAGTAGTGCCAACAAAATACCGTATATAACTATATTTTAAATAGTAATTATAAAATAAATATCTATGTATTGATCACTTTACTTATGAACTAAAACCCCATACCTTTACCTTTTTTTTTTTTTTTTTTTTTTGAGGCAGAGTCTCACTCTGTTGCCCGGGCTAGAGTGCCATGGCGTCAGCCCAGCTCACAGCAACCTCAAACTCCTGGGCTAAAGCAATCCTCCTGCCTCAGCCTCCCGAGTTGCTGGGACTACAGGCATGCGCCACCATGCCCGGCTAATTTTTTACATATGTATACACTTTTAGTTGTCCAGCTAATTTCTTTCTATTTTTTAGTAGAGACGGGGTCTTGCTCTTGCTCAGGCTGGTCTTGAACTCCTGAGCTCAAGCGATCTGCCTGCCTCAGCCTCCCAGAGTACTAGGATTACAGGCGTGAGCCACCGCGCCCGGCCTCCCATACCTTTACCTTTAAAGCTCTTTGTGGGCTCCTCCTCTCCGTACTCACAAGAGGTAATATTTTTCCATTTACTTTTTTTACAAGACATATTTTGTTCCTCACAAGTTTTATTTAGATTTTGGAAGCAATGTGTGATCTGAACATATGACTCAGATGTGTTTCTCTTTAAATTTGCTGCTATAATATTGCACATATATAAATGTATTAAGATTATACTCAGCAACAGTAATACAAATTACTAATGATGGAGATATTGGAAACTGAAGAGACGTGCAAGTTTCTATTTGGGGCATTCATTAGCTTTATGTGTAAAGAAAATAATAACGAATTTGTGTATGTTAATTCCAGCTACTAAATTTCTATGTCTGATATTTTTAGAGGGGGCAGAGGATTAGGGATTATGACAAGAAAAAATGGTAAACTCCATACTCTGCATTCTGACAGATTGTAGGAAAATCATTATATAAAAATGCTATAGGCTGTAGAATTTACTCTTTTACCATGGGGATATTAATTAATCTATATGATAATTTCCCTATATCAAATTTGGAGATAATTATTCTCATGTCATGCAGCTGTTGTAAGAATTAAATTAGGTAAAGAAGGTAAATATTTAGCGGAGTGACTGGCACACAGTAAGATTTCAAGAAATGGTAACTGTTAAAATTTTTATAACTGACATCTCTCCTTTGAAACACTCTTTAAAAAAAGCAAATGCGGGAATGGTGGTATATAACAAGAATTTGATAACTCTCTTCATTTTTCCTCAAACCTATGCTGGGAGATGTGCTGCTAAATTTTAGTTTTCTAGGATATCAAATTTTAAGTCCTTTTTTCCCAGAATCCGTGAATTGATTCTAAAAAGATCAACTTCATTTTCTAGTAAGGCATTTCTCAAACTTGATCCTTTCAGGGATTCTGCCAAGTCAAACTATTTTCATAATAAGATTAAGATGTCATTTACATTTTCTCTCTCAATTCTCATACAAATGTAGAATGTAGTTTCTACAGGCTACATGAACTGTGATGTTCCATGTGTAATATCACAACAATTCAATTCTGAAGCAGACACAGGAATCTAGCATCTTCTATTAAGCCAGAAATTAAAAGGGTTTGCAATATGTAAAACAATGTGACTCTTCTGCTTTTTTGGTGGGTGTGCTTTTTAAAAAAATAATGTGCTATTTATGTCCACATCTGATAGGTTTATTATGGCTATTTTCAATAAGTTAATAAATGCATGTTTCAATGTTATCTGTTTTAATTTCTAATATCTAAATATTAGTAGATAAAAAAAACACACACAAAAATGCTCTTTAAGTTCGTAATGATATTTAACAGCGTAAAGGGGTCGAATCTCAAAAAGTTTGATAATCATGTAGTTTTCAATTATGCTTCTCTCTTGATTAATGCATTTCGTTGAAGTATATTACAAACATTGTCCACTTTAGTGAAAAAGCTTCCACCTCTCTATCTATAGTAAAGATTGGGAGTATGTGGCAAGCTGTTTTTTGTTTTTCGTCCCCTGGTGAAGACAGACACATGTACTTTGTCTTTTCCAGGTCGATTGTTAATCTAATGGAGCATAGTAGCTTTAGAAAGTGATCCATAATTTGTTCCTCACATTGTGAGCTTTCTTTTTACTTTGTTTTTGTTTTTTTCTACATACTGCGAGGATACAAGCAAGAATTACTTGCAGTCTCATGAGAAAGTATTCCCCAGGGCATTTTCTAATCAATACTGCACCTTTAACTACATGAAATGGACTAAGGAAAAAAAATGGATATAATGTACATTCCTGTCACAATCCTTTGGGAATAAGAGACTTTTCAAGGATCATAGTGTACCACATTAATATAATTATATCATTTTATATAGTACATAATTTATGTAAGCGATACAATTTGGTTAATTTCTGATCATTAGATGCATATTTAAATAAAAGATACTTTGTGGTGATGATTTTCTTTCTCTGATTTAAATTGACATTACTTTAGCATTTATGTTATAGCCAATGGCAAGTTATAAATCTATGATGTAGTGATTTGGTAACCAATCAAATGTGCGTCAATAGGTTTTGGTGTTATACAAAATCCTTCATGTGTTTATATTGTCCATTTCACTTTCAAGTGATACTAAACTTATATAGGTATATTTTTGAAATATAGAAGAAATCCCCATCTTTTAGCTACAGAATAATATCAGTATTAGAATAGACGGTCCGCATTAAATTTCTCATCTTGAATAACTCAGCAGGGATAGATTTTTGGTTCAGAAATGTTCTCATATTCTATTTTGGAGCTAAAAACGTCTTCACTCACAGAACAAAATCATAACATTGCACATAACGTCTTTGTACTATGTTCAACTAAAATAAGACTTGCTTATTCTCTCATTCTTCCTAGAAAGTTTTTTGGGATCGATTGTGTCAAGCTCTTTTTCTGGCACTGTTAACTCAGGAAGTGGGTACTATCCGACCACTATGTACATTTGCCAGAGGGATGTTATCAAAATCCAATCTTTTTGAGTAGGTATGCAATCTCCTGAACTTCCAAAGTTACATTGAAAAAACTAAATGCAAGTCTGCATAATTAATTTCATAGAATAATTAGCAGGGCAAATGTTACAATATAATAAAATATCTATTAGCATTATAAATAACACTGGTTAGGAATCACATATATACATATGCACACACATGTATGTGTGTACTCATATATACAGATATATACATGCATGTGCATATGCATATATAGAGATATAGCTGCAAATGGATATCTGTCAAATTATTTTTCAATTTTAAAAAAACTTTTTTGTAAGGTAATTTTAAAAGCTTAGATCAATATAGTTTTTAACAGAGAAGTTAGTGAACTGGCCAATGAAAATACTGACAGCTTGATTATAATTTCATTGGCACAATGTACTAACCATTAGAAAACATAATCTTCCCCTCCCCCAATGCCATTATAATACTAAATCACATGAATTTAGAAGCCTTATTCTCTGAAAATTCTCCTTTTTCATTTTAAATATTATTCAATATTATTGTGAGGCAGTAGTCTAACTTTTTTTCATCTAAAAATAATTATATCAGAAGTTTTAAAAGCACACTAGATAAGCTGTGTGTTCTTCTGTATTTCTCAACCTTTCTCATAGGGTAGGTTAGTTGTGGCTAATGGAACTTTAATTAATTTTAGGCTGACGGAGTTAAGCGGACTTGCTTCCTATATCCATTTCTGCCCACTTTGGTGACATTGGAAACTTCATATTACAAATCATTAAGTTAATTACATTCTGATGTTATATATAAATTTTGTTTTATAATTTCACTGCATTTCTATTTGTATTTTTAACTGGTTTGTGTTAATTAACCCAACTAATATAGTGATTTATTTTAAATATTTCTAAAACACATTTTGTGCGAATAGATGCATAAATATTTACAAAAAATAAAAAAGGCAATTTTCATAAATATGAATTTTTTTGCTTTCAAATTATTCAAATGTCATAGGAAGCTAGCATTTTTCAATATATATTCTATTCAATATTGACAGTACAAATATTCATCAAAACTCCATATTCTAATAAATTTGGAAAATGTTTGTTATGTACTGACCCACCCCATATCTCTCCTTGGAGATTAAAATTAGCATATGTAAAGTTCAGATAAATCCTTCTGTGAATATAATGGCTTAAATTCCTGTAATTCATTGCCTATGCAATCCAAAACACTTATTAACTTAGACCTAATAACATACCCCTAAACTTATTTTTCACCAAATAAACATTAGGAAATAATTATCTGATTATATTTGATTGGTAAATCACAAATATATTGAAAAAGAAATCCAGTCACACAGAATATTTTAATATATATTTTTAAAAATATATAGCAAAATTATTTGTCAATGAGAATGATGTTGGCCTTGAAACTAGATTTATACCTTCTTTTAAGATTGAAAATTTAGGTCAGTATTAAATCTAATTCATATATGAATTTCCAATGTTTTATATTTAATAGATCTTTAAAATATTTGTTCACAAATGAGTGAGATACCTCCTCTCTTAATATTGTCTCTTTTTACACTCTTATAAACTAAAATATAATGAATAGAAAGAACTAAAAGTTGAGCCCAGGGAGGAAGAGAGCACTGTCTTCTAAGTTTAAATATTAACATGATTGGTGAGATAATACATATTAAATTCAGTGAAATGTATTTAAATCACAAACTCTTGGTTAAGCTAGATCCTAATATTCATGTTTTGAAAAATATTATAATTATTAGTATAAAGTAATATAAGTTTTAACATTTATAGATAAGTAAAATGACAATATGAGAGGTATTATCATTTTCAACTCTCTTTCCAATATTAAAGTGCCTGATATTTTACAGATGATTCTCTCTTGGATTAATTTTTCTTGGCCAAGAGGCAAACATACAAACATAAAACATAGCTAAAATAGAAATAAAAGTGGTTCTTAGAAATATGCAATTTATACTTTTTATTATTCCTATTTTAAAAAAATGGCATTAAAAATTTGCTTTGGAAACTTTAGTTAGCTAATATTTTAATTATTTTTTATGAAATAATTATACATATGTTGAAGTTCAGTGATTTCTTAAGCTGATCTATTACCATTTTTAATTGTAATACCCTGCCAATAATTGTAGCATTATAAAAAATAGTTTGCAGATATTTATGAATATAAATCAAACATGTTGTCTTCATATATCTGTTTTTTGCATTGTTTACACTAAGAAGCAACAAAGTATTCTGACAATAATTGTACATACATAGAATAAAAGAATTGAAAAATTTACCCAAAGACACTTCTTGTATGTACCTTAAAATTATCTACAAAATGTACTAAATATATATTTTTCTTAAGCACATTATTACATGTCAAACAAAATCATGAAGAGTAAGAACATAATTGATTAATGGAGAAAAATTCCTGAGGGTTAATCTGTCCATAAGCTAAGGGAAGAAATTTTTAAATAGATAAATAAACTAATAATGCTCATAGTAGTAACCAAAATCAAAATATAAGAAAGAGTGGTTTCACACACTTTAAGTTGATTTATATATCACAAAATCGTGAGAAGAGTGCAGTCTATTTCAAGCATCGCACTAAGAGCATCTGACTCAGTGAGGTAAAATAACTCATCCAATTTTTCCAGCAATTAACCATCAGAGCCAGATCTGCGGTACTTGATCTCTGACTCCTTAGGTATTATTCCTTACATTACAATGATAAAATTAAATCAAGTTTTAAAATGCCCAAATACTCATTTGATGTCAAGAGCAAGGCAGTGTAAAGAAATGTTGCTTAAAAGATATGTCAATGCTGGGTTCAATAATGATTGAATCATGTACATTCAAATGTGAAATATCCAGGTGGAATAAAAGGAGAGAGTATAGTTACATCAGAATCTCTTTAATAAAACCAGATTTTAAAGGAGCTTATACAAAAGATTTAAGGAGTGACAAATATGAAGGCAGAAAACAAGTTGGATGCCTCATTCTTGCATGCAGAATTGAGATAGCCAAATTCCAGAATTACTTGAGGTTTATGAGAATGTGCCTCATCAAGAGCAGTGACCTGGGTTTCTACAGGAAGCTATAATTGGGGAAGAGAAAGTTTGTCTAATGTCGGTTGTGAAGGCAATTTTGGCTATTGCTTACCAGAAGTACAATGGTGGCTTATAAACATTTTTCTTCTAAGAATTTAAGTAAAGCACAATTGATAGACTATTTGAGACCTGGTCAAAAACATTCTCCCCAGCCTTTGTGACTAAATGAGGAAAAACTAACGGCAATTGCATAATAGATGACAGTGGATACCACCTTTTGAGTTCTGGTTATATCTAAGGAACAGATAACAACTCTACTGAGTGTTGATTACTATACTCCTTTTTGAGATAAGAAGATTGTGCCATAAACAGGCTGCACCACTTGCCCTATATTCCGTAATGGTGGAGACCACATTTGAATCCAGGTTCTCCAAGTCTGTAGCCCATTTTTTAATATAATTTATTTATTCCCTTGATAACACAATGGCTTTTAGAATTATTCCCATTCCAACTTAATCAGAGTTTATCATGTAAATTGTTTTTAAATGATCACGTGTATATTTTTTATTTTATTTTTTATACTCCTGAAAGCATTTTAATACATTGCAATGAAATTTCCAGGCTATGTATGAATAATGAATCAAGCTGATGAAAAGTAATAAATATTTGTAATGGTAGCAGGTTAACACATGAATATTGAAATATAATCAATTAAAATTATTGAATCAAAATGAACAAAGTAATTATTGAAACATGATAGTCAACAAATGTAATAAAAATCAAGCAAAATTGTCACAACAATACAAAAAATAATTGAATTTAGTACCTTCTTCTCTCCATAATATGTTAGCTACTGCAGCATGTTAAGAAGAAAAAGAGAAAGAAAAATGAGTAAAAAGAGCACTAAATGCATAATTTACATAACTATTAAAGATGTCAAAATCTCTAGGATAGAACATGTACACAAAAGTAGTGACACTGTATTCAAGTTAAATTAACAAAACAATAAAAATTGGGATCAGCTAATAATATTCTGTGCATTTATTGAAATAGCCAGTTTTTCTTTGGAATAAAGATTTTGCTGGTAAACAAAGAACATTTTATGTATCATTGAAAAGAATAGAATATTTAAGATAATTTTATCAAAAAACATTTTTGGAGCAAGTATTGGTTGTTAAAATATTTATTTAGTTGACAGTTTAGTTAAAAGTTACCAACAAAAAAGCTATGCTTTTTACAATTCTCAGTACTCACAATATGTAATATTCCTACATAATATGAAATATTCCTGAACAAGAAGGATTCTTGTAAATACAAGATATTGAACACAGAAGTAGCCTAGTTTTAAGTAGTAGATGGAGTTTTCACTGTTTCAAACCAGATAGAAAGAAAACATATCTGGATATACTTTGTGTATTTCAGTGCATACTGAATTGTTTCTAGACAATAGGCTTATTAAATATTATGTAGAGAGTAAATCAGGAGATAGTTATATTAAGACAAATAAAAAAATACCAATTGAAAATATTCTTGAGGAAATGTCTACCTCTTTTATAATTCAAGGGCACACAAACTCTATATATTTTCAAAATAAAGCAATATAAGTGAAAAGAAAGTAAAAAATGGAAAATCTCATACGAACGTTATTTCCTGAGTATTTTGATTATATTAAAGCATAATCACTTTTTCATTTAACTGAACCCATGTGTGTATGTAGCAGAGCCAAGAATGGAGTTCAGCATGCCTTACTTGAGGCTTAAGGCCAAAGTCATGCAGCTTTCAGCACCTGCTATATTTCTTTTAAAAATAAATTGTTAAAGGTAAGCATTTTTTTGTGTGATTTTTCAGTGTTAAAATATATATTCAAGCATGAATACATGACGTGTGCATTCCTTCAGCACATTTTGTGCTGTTATTCTTGTGCATACAATTTGCTTGGAATAAATAGGAAAAAAGTACAAACTCTCAGTTATAAGACGAATAAGTTCTGGAGATCTAATGTACAGCATGGGAGGTGATGGATGTGTTAAGTAATTTGATCATGATAATTATCATACAATGCATATATATATATATATGAGATCATCATTCTGTATACCTTGAACATACACAATCTTTGTCAATTAAATATTTTAAAATAATAAAATAAAAAGACAAATCTTATTCTCAAGGAGAGGATATATACACAAGAGGGAAAGAGAAACAAAGAATCACTACCAGGTGAAAAGTGAGATAGGAGAAACAAATACGAGTCAGCAAGTGTGGACCAGGCAGAACGATCATCTCTGAGGGGAAGACGTTGGGTGGTGGAGGGACGTCACCTTTGCAGGCAAGGTGACATTGCCTAAGCTGACAGGAGAGCTGTGGGTGTAGGAGGCCTAGAGAGGTTAGTCTACACACAAGAAAAAACACAGTCAAGGCACACCAGCCAGAAACATCAAAACACATCTAGAGAATTTCAAGCAATTTGGTGCATTTTGTGTATTTGGAGGATAAAACTTATAGAAGATGAAGCTGGACTGTTCATGATAAAAATCAAATAAGCTTTTGCTTACAATACAAAAGAAATTAAATTTTCTTCTGTAGGTTCAGGAAAGGTTGAGTCTTGGTTAGACATCATTATTTCTCTCTTATAGAAAAAGATAGCTAAGCATATGTTTCTTTTTATCTTCATCTATTCCCTTAATGAGTAGCAATGGAGTACCTGGCATGTGTTAGACATAGTAGTCAGCACTGCAATACGCAGGTTAGAACAGACCCCAATTTCTGTTCTAATAGAGCCCATATTCTTGTTGGGTAGACAAAAAGTATTCAAACAATGATAGAAAAAAATTCGAAATTACAAATTTAGTGTGTTATGAAAGACAGAAACAGTACTGTGAGTGTTTTTATTGAGTGGATTAGACATGGTACACCTTGGGGAGACTTCCATAAGGGCAATGATTAAAGTGAGATCTGCAAGATGAGTAAGAGTAAACCTAGTGAGGATTATAGTGATTGGCTTTCTAGATATAGGAAAAAGCATATGCAAAATCCTGGTGGTATGTCAAAGTACTGCTATTTTAAAGGACGAAGGACATTAGGACTATGGACAGAGACATTTTAGGGTAAGCAATAGTCTATAAATATATACCAAAAAACTACAAAATGACCCATAATATCATATAAGGTAAAAGTCAAGTAACTACATATTGAACTTAAAATTACAAAAGCTAAAAAAACAGTAGTTAAATATGAGACAAAAACTGTTAGGACTGGATGCAATATTAATAAATCTATAATCACAGTCTGCTTTTTAACGTAATAACTCTCATTACTCAAAAAAATGATGAAAAAAGACAAATTTCAACAATACAATTATCAAAATTGAATTATAATTGAATATTATAAATTATATTTATAATTAAGGTTTAGCTATATAAACAGAAAGTGTTTTCTTTTCACTTTTTGGGGGAAGATTTCCAAGAGTGGCCACAAGGTAAATTACAAAATAAAATGTCTCTCCCTATTCTGTAGCTATATTCCAATAAGCAGAAATTGTTTAGGCATTTTCAGATAATAATGAAGTGAAAATGCAAATATACAAGTGTTTCAATCCACAAAATTCACCAATAAATTCAACACTAAAAAATAAAATATGATTTCAGTTTACATAAGACACAATGAAAAAGAGAATTTAACATGTGGACCCAAAGGGTTTTAACTAAAAAATAATGGATAGACTTAATTGATGCTTCACTGGGCAAAACAGAGGAGAGAGAGAGAGAGAGAGAGAGAGAGAGAGAGAGAGAGAGAGAGAGAGAGAGAGAGAAGGAAGGAAGAAAGAGGAGGAGGATGGGGGAGGAGAAAATGAGGGGGAAAGGGAGGGAGAAAAATGACTGCAGCTATAATGGTTTTAAATTAATGTAGGATTTTTTGCTAAATCTAAATATCATAAAAACATCCAAAGAAATACAAATTTTGAAACAGAACATGAAGAAAACTGAATAAATGTTACCATGTTATTTGTAGAAATATTTTTAAAAAATCATTTCCTTCTGAAATACTTTTAAGGACAGAGGTTTTTATCATGAATATTTATTAATTTTCAAGAATCATATAATTTTAATTATAATCAATATTGTTAGAATATAGTTCCAGATGAAAACATTACTATTCATTTTAAAACACCAGCAAAACTGATTCAAATAACTGATGATAGTAGAAGAACAAAAGGAATTATAGCATAATCTTACTAGTGAACAAATTTGTAAATAAAATTAAAAAATTCACCAAAATATTAAAAGTTTTATCATAGAAAGGAATACTCCTAGAATGATAGAATAATTTTATAGAAACTGAGCTAATAAATCAATTAATTTAAAATATCACATTACTATGTCAAATGAGAAACCGATATAATTTAAACAAGCAAAAATGTAATCTGATAAAGTGCATTCCATACTTCTAAGTGTAAGATAAATAGAATTAGTGAAGTAAAAATAACAGCATATTTAAATTAATGAAAAATTAACAAAAAACAGAATAGCAAGTGAAAAGCTAAAATAGTAGATCGTGACTATTATTTGAACTTAATTTTTCATGAACTAGACAATTCACTGAGCCAAGAAACAAATACAAATTGTATAAGCAGTATAAATTAGAAGATAATCAAAATTTGAAGATAAAATGAGTCACAAAATATTAAAGTAAAAGTAAACATAAAGTTAGCAAGTTCAATTAGGTAGCAAGATAGATGGTAAGTATCCAAACTTCTACATTCTTCTTATGTAAGAATTATAAGATACAATATGACTTTTATTTATAATAACCTAAAAGCATAATACATTGATGGTTTACTAAAATACAGAAATTATAGCAAATCAAGTATAAAATTCACTGAACATATGCTAGATGGAAAGCTAAATTATTCCTAGGTGAAGAAAATGAATATTACATAGAAAAAATTTGTTCTGTAATTGTTCAAAAGTTGCATGTATTGTTGTTGTCTCTTTAGAGCATATTTCATTTTATTGCACAAAGTTAGAAGGTGCATTAAATTTTAAAAATACTTGAAATTTAATTACCCTGGAATAATAACTAATTATTTTTTTCTTACATGTCTTTTTATTAATTTTCTGATTTTCATATAAATGTATACATTTTGGGGATATTACTAATAGAATATACAAATATGTAACATAGTAATATAATTTTGCATTCTTTTGTTCATTTGTCATAACATCTAATCTAATCTTTAAATCGCAAATTTAATCACTGTTTCATCATATGGATTTCTGCCTTTAAAATATTATTTTTTTAAAACATATCAATCCCAATATAGTACCTAGATCAGAAGCTAGTATAAGAGGAGCTCACTAAATATTGCTGACTTTTATCAGATATATAAATGTATGTGTATTATGTATGTGTGTACATGTGTGTTTACTGTGATGCCCATTTTTCTACATATTTATTTCCATTAATATACATTCCTGCAACAGTTATGGGAATCTTTACAGCTTTTAACACATGTTGTCAGGCTGATTTGTAAAAGGTTGTTTCCAGCACCACTGGCAGTCTGTGAAATTATTCATCTCTCCCCAGTCAAGGTGAACTATTACTCTGTGTGCGGGAGTCTCTGCATGATTGTGTGCACAAGCTTACTAAATATGAAGATGTATGTAATATACATAAAGTAGTTTCATTATTAGTAATATTGAATATGTTTGTAAATATTTAAAGAAAGCTTTTATTTTCTACTTATGTCCTTACCTCATTACTTCTATTAGGGTGTTAGGGTGTTGTTATTTTCGTATTCGTCATTTTTAAAAGCTGCTTATATATTATTAATAGAATGGCTTAGCATCATCATAATAGTTTATCCTTCATACAATGTAAACAGTTACCAATAATAAATGCAGGCTTGATTGCGCCACTCATTTCCTTAAAAACAAATATATATATATATGTATATATATAGGTTCTCAAAGTCCTTAGCATAGCACATATCGGCTTCCATGGTATGCCTTGTGTCATCTTAAACTCGTCTTTTAAACATCAAGTATTTCTCAATCTCTTCATCTGTACTTATTTGTTAAATCTGAAAGGAATGCCCTTTTCAGAATTCTCCACCTAGTATTTTTCCTAGTTATCCTTTGAGATCAGGCTTACATTTTTTACCTATAGTTATCCTACCTGGAACCAAGAATTTGAATTAAATAGCTTTTTTTCTTCACACATACAAGGTCCTGTAAAACATCTAACTTACTCCTTAATATATCCTAAAAAATGATCTAAATTGATATCTTTTATTTATAATTGAATAATAAAAATCTCAAAATTATAGACCCCAGAGTTCAGTATTTATTCACTATATAACTCAAATGTAAAATACTTTCGGCAGATAACATGCATTTTATAATGAAAATGTGATTCAGTGGAATAGATGCCTGACAATAGTAACTGAATCATTTATTAATGCTTTTTAATAAATTGCCTTATTTTATATATTATGATCTTACAATTATATTCAAAGTGATGGATCTCATGTTAAATATGTTCTCTCTATGAGAAAATTCATTTGGAAGGTTGAATGATATTATATAAGCAACAGCAATAAGTTAGTTAACTATATAACAGCAAGCTATAGCACTGAATAGCTATTTTCCTTGGCTACTCATGTAAACTGCCTGGCTTTTCATTGACATATATTTCTTTGCTTGGCCTTGTCCTATCTAAAAGTTTAAAGTGTTCACTGCTACAGATCATTTTTTGACAAAGTTCATTTATGTAAGGATAACATTTAAACTAGATGTCTTATTGACTGCTTTCCTTTTGGATTTAAGAAATTGATTTAACTTCAGCAAATGAAAAGGGCAACCTTAAAAGAAAATGTAGATAAAATTTAATGTATTTGTAAAAATGTATGGTTAGTGTTCTGGTAGTTGAAATTTCTTCAAATGTACATATGAAAAATGAAATGAGACATTTAAACTGTACTATTTTTAGGCTAGAAACTACATTGGATATGTCAAGTACATCGCCCGCCATATGCCAAATTCAAATCCACTTTTAAATGAAATTGTCACTCTTTTAACACTAATTGAAGGTGATTCCCCGCTGTGACTACACAGAGTCCCAACCCAGTATCTAACAAGACCTGATCAGGCCCTAGTGTCCAGCTTACATTAGGGCATATAATACAGAAGCTAGCCAGGAAACCATGATTTCAATTACTATGAAGTGATGCGATGGGATGATCAGATTCTTTTTTAGGAAAACTGGAATCAAGGAATCGTATTGAAAATGAACAGCAGAGAGAATAAGAATTGTAAGAATGCAGAGCAAAAGGCACCACGAGGAACAGTCAGGGCTATGACAACTTGTGGTAATGTAAAGCAAGACTCAAGACAAAGGAAAGTAAAAAAAAAAGAGTGGATGCAACCCAGGAGAGAGGCCAGTAGGGTCAGAAGTCGTGTATGTAACGCAGGTTTCTGGATTCTGAATGTGGATCTATGCCTCACTGCTTCATGATGCCAGTTTAAAGTTCATGCCAATTTTAAAACAATCTATTATTTAACCAAATAATGTAAGTCTACTTGTGGCAGCCAAATGAATCTGATTGAAACCAAGACAAGGTAAGAAGTGTTGCTATGTCAAAACATTAAAATAAAAAACTACATCCATTTTTCCCTCCAATATCAAACCAAATAAACAGATGAGTGCTTACATCATGATGTGTAACAAATTATCTCAAACTTAGTGGCTTAAAACAACAATAAACATTTATGGTCTTTGTAGGAGTAGCTTGGCTGGGACTGTTCTGGCTTGGGCTGGCTGTCTCATGAGGCTACATTCATCCGAAGGCTTGGTTCAGGCAGAGAGATCCACTTCTGAGGTGGCTCATGTGTGTGGCTGGTAATTTGTTGTTGGTTGTTAGCAGGAGGCCTTAGTTCTTTACTCCCTGGGCCTCTCCCAAGGCTGCTTAAGTGTATTCACATCCTGGCAACGGGCTTTCCCCAGAAAGAGAGATCCAAAAAAGCAAGGCAGAGGCTGTAATGCCCTTAATGAGCTGGTTTCAGAAGTCATTCACCTTCACAGCCAGCCTACTTTATGTGTGGTAGACACCTTCCTTGTTTCAAAGTGGAAAGAGATTACAAGGTTGTGGATAGAAGGAGATGATGGTCCTTAGTTATTCCTGGACACGACACAGTCTTAGTGTAAGAGACTGCTAGTAAGAAAACATAAAGAAAAATTTTCTAGCTAACATCCTCCTAGCCAGACTGCCAACAGCTGAGCTTCTCTTTATATAGAAATTCTAAGGCCACCACTAGCAGGAAGTGACTTACCTTTTATAATTCTTCATACAGACTATTGATTGTTATTTTTACATGAAAAACAATAAACAGTGATATTCTTGAACAATTGTGGGTAATTAGCTACAGATAAAGAGGGGAGAAACATTGCCCTATAACTCCCTCATATATTCCATCATTGTAAGTAGGTGGCAAGCAAAGTGACTTCCTCTTTTATTTAGAAAATATGGCACAGAGATAATTAGTGAATTAAAAATTAAAATGATTATAACACAGGGTGTTCCCAATGTCACCATACGTAGGAAAAATGCGTAATTGTAGCTAAATGTACCTTTATTTATAGGATATCCATTAAAAAGTTTTACAAAATTTTTCCTTTGTATGGGGACTTTTGGGACACCCTGTATATTTTAAGTATCTGGCACATAATCAGGTGCTCAATAGATGTTAGCTATGTAGCCATATGTATCCTAGATAGAACTCAAGGTGATCACACCCATAAAATTAAGTAGAAATCTATACAAAATAAAGCATTGCAAAAAGTATATCTTAACCTATAGTTAAAGCTGTCTGAGAACTCTTTATATTATCATTCAAGAGAACAAAATCATTAGAGAAATAGAAGAGTACTTGAATATTAATAAATAACATATGTGCAAAAGAAATAGATGGTAAATCTTTAAAGCTTTCTTTAAAGCTGTTGCAATGTACCAGATGATTTTTATAAAAGAACATTATTTCTACCAAATTTTGTTATTACTTGCATAGTCTGATTTCCTCCCTCTTTAATATGTTTTTAAATACATATTTAATATATACTATATATGTAATATAAACATATAAATATAATTATATTTAACTATAGGGTAAAATAAAAGTATATCCAATCTTTGAAGGAAATGTACTGCTTTAAAACATTTATCATCAAGATAAAGAATGTCAGATATTTTGTAAGGGCAATTATAATTTAAAACCTCAAATGCAGATGTCTTTATAATAGAATGTCTTATGCTCTTTTGGGTAGATGCCCAATAATGCTATTGTTGGATTGAATGGTAATTCTAATTTTAGCTCTTTGAGGAATCTCCGAATTCTTTTCCACAGAGGTTGTACTAATTTGCAGTCCCACCAGCAGTGTGAGAGTGTTCCTGTCTCTCCACATCCTCGCCAGCATTTGTTGTTTTGAGATTTTTTGCTAGAGGCCTGTCTCACTGGGTTAGGTGGTATCTCATTGTGGTTTTGATTTGCATTTCTCTAATGATTAGAGATGTTGAACTTTTTTTTATATGTTTGCTGGCCATTATTCTGTCTTCTTGGAGCTAGCACCGCTTATATTATCCTGGAT
>CAUYRT010011115.1:0-14152 GCA_963574885.1 Lepilemur ruficaudatus | reverse complement strand
GGTGGCCATTTAAGAGAGACTGAGTTCTAGTTTTCTATAATAGGAAATCAATATGACAAGTTCCAAAATTGAAAAAAATACATAATTATGTTATTTTTACAATTCAACAGTAAATATCAGAAACAAAAGAGCTAAAGACCTTAGGATGGTTTCAGGGAGCGGGACTTGGGGGTGGGGCAGGGTACTGCTGTTTCTTCCTGCCAGCCTCGTTCTTCTGTTTGACTTTGTTTTCTCTCGATTCCATGCACGATTAGGAGCAACGGGGTGGTCCATCAGCGCAGCCCACCGCAGCCTGGCAGCCCCCAGCCCGCCTCTCTGCCAGCGCACCCTCAGCGGGAGAGTGGGAAGCAGCAGCGGTTCCCTCACAAAGGAGCTTGGGGTGGCTGCCACTCCTCACTGCCACCAGAGCCCAAGAGCAGTGGATTCCCGGTGTCCCCGCGAGCTGTGTGGTCCCTGATGAGGTACTGGGCTGGGTTTCTTGGTCCCTGTGTGACTTCCGTATCCAGTGTCATGTAGGGGTGCCTGGAGCAGTGAAGTGCTGAGTCAGCTCTTTGTGGGACACCCCCCCACCAAATGTTTCCCTGCTAACCCTTTCCTTTCTCTCCTTTTCCCGTCCTTTCTTGCCTGTATTAGACTGGATAAGAAAGGAGTAGTTAGAGGAAGCAAGTGGAAGCCCTGCTGTCTGGCCGTTCGGATGCGGGGTGGTGAGGCACGGGTCTGTGAAGCCTCGAGTGCCAGAAGACAGGTCCCTCCGTTCTCCAGGGGAGGCGAGCGCTCTGTCTCCCCTCGCGCCTCTCCCTGCTCTTTGTGTTTGATCGGAATTTATTACAGCACAAGTATGGGAGGAAACCAACCCAGGGGACCCTTCCTCTCTGAACTTTTTTTGAAGATTCAGGAAAATCTTTAGAGCTAGGACTTCCTTCCTTCCTTCCGTCCTTTCTTCCTTTTTCTTTGTGCTAGCTGTGAAAATTAACATGGATTTATCAGCACAAGTGCTCACTAAATTAGGTTGCCTCCAAAATAGCTCAAGTCATGAGCAAGTCAGAATTTAACACATATGTGTTAGAAGATAAACTTAGGCACATTACAATTTTAGAGAGTTTGTTTGAGCCGACAGTGATTAATGCATTAGGCAGCTCCAGACACAGGTGGCTTGGGCCTCTGCTGGAGGGGACTGGGGGAAGGTTCTTGTAGGGTGAATGCAGAAGTGGAGCAATTTGATTGGTTAAAGTGTTTGGAGTGGACTGCGGGGAAGGCTCTTACAGGGCAAATGCAGAGGCAGAGTGATTTGATTGGTTAAAGCAGAGCAGTAGTCTTACTTGGATCATTCCATTGGAAAGTCCCTGGTTAGAGGTGGGTTGGTGGTTTCTGATTGGTTAAGCTTAAGTTTCATTTTCCCATTTACACTGACTTGGGTTTCCAGTTGCTTCTGTAGAAACCCAGGGTGCTGGAGCAGCCTCAGCCTAATGGCCTCCCAATTATTCTAAGGTATGGAAATTCCATTAATGGTATTAGCACTTTACTACTTCAGATTGCTGTTCTTATTCTTTTACATAGTCCTTTAAAATTCTTTCATTTCTGGGACTCTGTTTCCAATTATTCTCACTTTTGCATGTTTTTTTGGATCTTGCTCCATTCATTCATTCATTAGTAAATATCTATTGAGGGCTGACATGTGCCAGGCATGTTCTAGAAACCAGGAGTATCCTGGTAAATAAGAAAGACCGGTGCTCTGCTCCTGTGTAGTTATTCTTCTGGTAGAGGAAAGTAGACAATAAATAATCAGCAGTGACTGTACAGTGTGCCTGCTGGGTGATGAGCAGTGATTAGTCAGCCTGGGGGAAGTCAGGCTGGTTGGTTAGGGAAGGCTCTGAATCTTTCTGAATGAGGAGAGGAGCCAGTCCTGGGAGAATCTGGCTCAGGGTTCTAGGCTTGAGGATGCCCAGCAGGTGGGGAGGAGATGGGGTGAGGGCAGGGGGCGGGCAGGGCCCAGATAATGAAGGGCCGTGTGGGTTAGGAAAGCAAGTGTGGGTCTTATTGTGAGTGCAATGGGAAGACATTGGAGTTTTTTGTTTCTTTTTTTCTTTTTTAAGGGTACACAGCCATGATTACATTTCTTTTTAAACATACTGGCTCTGGCTTCTCAGTGGTGCAGCATGTTGGAAGGGGTCAGTAGTGAAGAAATGAGAAGGGTCAGGAGGCTTTTATACAGACCAGGTGAGGAAAGAGTGAGCGATGGCTGAGAGCATAGGAACTGGGAGGAAGAGGTGGGGTGGATTTGGGATATATTTTCAAGACAGCTCCAACTGCACTTGCTAACGTTTGGGATGAGTGTGTGACGGAAAGGAAGAAAACAAGGATTTTCAGGTTTCTGGTCTAAACCATTGGGTGGATGGTGGCATCAGTTACTGAGCAGAAAAGCTAGGGGAGAACTAGTTTTCTGAGAGTGGGGAGAAGGTAAAATCAGAGGGATGCATGAAATTCCTGAGGGAAAGGAAAGAGGGATAAATGATCAAAGTGGTGTGAAAATCTCGTCTTTTTTTGTTAAAGGCCATAGAGGAAAAGAAGACAAAACAATTGGGGAAATTGTAAATTTTTTTAAGGAAAGCAAAAGGAGAGGGAAGAAAGGAGTTAAGAGAATACTGGAGACTCTCCAGGCGGGACAGAAGTTAGACGGGCCGTGTGACTGTGGACCCCATGAGGGCAGCACCGTGCCCTGTTCCTGCCACAGTGATTGGATAACACGAGTTGCTTAAATATTTGTGAGATGAATAAAATCATGAATGGATGATAAGAAAGTATTGGAAACAAGCATACATAGAACATTCTCAGTAAATTTGGCAGTAAAGGAGTGAGGAGAAAGGTTGTTAACTGGAGGGATGTTCGTTTTGTTTATTTTTATTTTGTGAGCGTGTGTGTATGTGTATTCATAGATAAACTGTAGAGAGGAGAGATGAAAGATGCTGGAGCAGAAGGGATAAGATGAAATATGAATACCAGTGGTGTGCTGATAAATGTTTAATAACCAGCTCTCTCAAGAAAGGAATTCCTGATTTGTAGTGTCTGCTAATTTCCGTGGAAATACTCCCACGATAGCTGATTTCAAGCTATAAGTGTGACATCACTGCCCATGGCATTGGGAGAGATAATTCCATGATGCGATATTTCCATCAGACAGATACAATAGACCAAAAACAAGACAAAACAAAACAAAAAAAAACCTCAAGAGCGCAGGTAACAGTAAAGTGAAGTAAACTGACTTGGAAGTGATGAGCTTTGAGTATTTATTACCTTTGTTTTTAATATGATTTATTTAATTTTAAGTTTATGTAAGTTCATTTTCAGTAATGGCTGCTTTTAATAACTGGCTAGCAAAATCCCTAAAAATTTAATAGTCAACTCTTGCAAGCCAAGCCTCCAGCACATGAGTGAAGAAGGTCCTTCAGGTGGAGAAGGAAAACTTTATAGCTGCTATCTATCTACTGGGGACCAGGAAGGGGGCTGGCACCTCCCATATTGTTATCCCAGGCAACCATCACAGTATCTGTGTAGCGTAGATATTATAATTCCCATTGCCATGAGGAAACTGAGGATCTTAGAGGTTAAGAAATCTTACCCAGGCTCACGTAGTTTAAGTGGTAGGGCCGAGATTGGAACCCAGGCTGTTTGACTCCTAAACCTGTGCTTTGTCCATTTACCGTGCTCTAAAGTCCAGAGTCCTAGGGGACAGACGACTTAGCTTTGGGAGGAGGCTCTATGTGGAGCTGGTCTCCCTGTTGAACTCTCAGCGGGTAGAGAGATTCTTAACAGTTATCCTTGAGTCCACAAATGAGACACCTCTTTACTTGCTTCATTATGGAATGTTGGAGCTAGTATATATAACCAGTTAGGTGCATGCTTTTGTAGGTTACTTCTTATTTTTATAACCCCAAGCACAAGACCATTTTAGAAGTGATAACTGGAGAGCAGGAGACTGCACAGCTGGAACCAAGTCAAATTCTCATTAAGTCAACATGTTTTGGGGCAAGGAATATTTTTTCCTCCTTGGAAAGGAAAGTTGTCATATAGCTTCTCTCTTCAAAAAAGCAAGGTGTCATATACTTGAGTACAAATTTGGTTAGTATTAAAATTATTTTTTAAAACTATGCTTGCACTATTGTCAGAAGGTGATCAGGTAAGGCAAATAAAAGTTCAAAGAGGCAGAGTTATCCTAGTTGGGGTAAGATCTCTAACGCTGCAGGTAGAGCCTCGGCTCCATCACTTGCTTGATCCTGGACATGCTGTTTTATCTCTGTGAGCCTTGGTTTTCTGATCTCTAAAAGGGGGAAATACTAGCTCATTACTCTCAGATTGGTTGTCAGGACTAAGACCAGCAGTACATATAATAAGCACATATGTCTGGCATACTGTGGCCAAAAGTACATGGCCAGTGTCATTAATATTAGTTTAGTGTTGTGAATATTATTACTCCCGTGTGGGTTTCTGAACACTTGGGTGCATTATGAAAACGGTGATCCTGCAACATACAGACAAGGAATAAGTTTGTGAGGGATTTTTTTTTTTGGTGGGGGGAGTTCAACCTAGAGACTGTTAGCACATATTTTGTGTTGCCTGTATCAGTGTGAGGCTGACAAAAAATTGGGCTTAACAATACTATTAGGGGAAATATTCTTCTCAGAAGTTACCTGAAACAGGAAAAAATTCAATCCCAGGGAAAAATCCTACTGTAAGTCATTTATTTCCTTTTTTATGTGTGACTTGTGAATGGCTTATGGGTAGAATATGTAACGAAAAACCTAGGACTAAGAGTACACACCGGAATCGGGTGACATTTTAGTTGATACTGTCTTTCACTGAATTACTCCATGTGAAATGAGAAATGTTTTGTAAGTAAACATTTCCCCTCCACCGCACCATCTTCAATGTATCGGATTCATACACGCATGGACTCGCTTTCCCTTTCACATTAGAAAAGCTCAGTGAACTCTAAATGAAATCTTATCTTCATTCCAAACATATATATATAGAGTCATTCTTCATGTGCGTACTTGACTGATTTCGTATTTAAATGATGGCAACCACAATAGGCATTGAAGACAGTTCTTGGCTCAATAAATTCTTGGACATTTCCTCTTTTCTCTGCTACCTTGCAGGGTTGTTAGGGTTCATTCATTCATTCAACAATATTTACTGAGCACCTACTATGTGCCAGGCATTATTTTTGGTGCTGGGAGTGTGGCAGTGAAATAAACAAAGCTTTGTTGTCATGGAACTTAGCTAGATGATGACCGTGACATTTTTATTTAAAATGAACTCACGTTCTACCTTTGTGGGTGAGACAGTGGTGAGATTTTTGCTTCAATGGATCTTAAAAGGTTTTTTTGTAAGTACTTTGCACATTGGCATGCGAATTACGAAACTAAAACATGTTTAAGACTACAAAACAGTTTGGCACTCAAGTGAAATTATAACATAATTAAATTCAAGGGACTTAGGGAGGCACATAAATATTTTGACCTTCAGTGATGAATTGAGTAACTGATCTTTTAAGTGTCATTTTGATCCTTTATTTCTGTAGACCTTGCATTATACTCTTTTTCCCCAAAGTAAGAAATGCTGTGCAAATTGAACTCCTGAGGTAAGATTTTGAACTTTATGCCACATGTATGATTGTTTGAGTAGGGCAGATGTGTTTCAGATTATTATTAACAGCCTCATATCAGCTTTTAGAGAAATTCAGTGAGCTAGTGATGTGATATTTGCAAGTGACAGAAAAAATCTGTATTGAAAGCCTGGCTTATTGGTGAATAACAACTGGGTTCTCTTCTCCACCCCCCCCACCCCCCATACACCTTTCCCATTCATTGATCTCAGATAAGCCATTCACCTGCTGCCTTCAAAAATGAAATGACTGAATGAAAGTGGTATGGAGTTAACTAATGGGTCTACACAGAAAATACATCCAAAAATTAAAAGTGAAATTTGTGGGTTCATATTTACTTAATACACCCCCCATCCGTCACATTAAAATCCCTTAATGAAAATACAAACATCGATGATCAATGCACGTGAAGAGCACAAAACACCTACCTCGTGGAAGTAGATATGAACCAAGATCTCATTTTAAAGAGACTTTGCAAATTCTTTAATTTCTGTTAATAATTTTTGACTCATTTCCTTTGCTTTGTTTAAAGATGGCCTGGGCCACATTTTGCTATGGAATTCTCTCTCTTTGATGGTATAAATACTTCAATCTTTAGATATAGGTTTTAGATGGCTGCATCTAGATCACTGTGACTTATTTGCAGGGTGTAGTAGCATGATGGTGGTGGACCCAAGAAAGCAATAACTCTCAGGCTGAATTATATAATGACACCGATCAACTAGCATAATTCAAGTTATTTATTATCAAACACTTTTATAATTCTTTATACCCATTTGGACACAATTCCAAATGGTATCTTTTTCTGATCTTTGTTCCATATGTACCCTGAGCTTTTTCATAGTTTCACATGAGCCCTGAGCTTTTTAATTTAGTGAACTGGCCATAGCTTTTGCTAAGAGCCTGAACCGTTTGTTGTTACTGGACTGTGGTCTTGCTTAGTGAATGTTAAGGCACTGGGGAAGGGAGGAGGGTGGTGACTGCAGGCAACTGTCCTGTGAAAAAGGAAATAGTTTATTGGGAAGGGTGAACGAATGCTGGTGTTTTGCCATAGGAGTGATAGAAATGGTGGGAAGTATATTTTGAAAACTAAAAAAAGTTAAGTAAAAAACATATTTTTGAAAACAAACTATGTCAGTGTTATAAGGCTTCCTGTTAATAATTATGAACTATGTTTATTGGGATTATGTTGTTAGTGTATCTTTAAAGTTTGGCGGGTTGATTTACCCAAGCTGGTTTCCCAAGTTTCTTTAAAGTAGCTTTTTTCAAATATGGAACTTACCAGAAAAGTATCTTCTTGTGGAGAATTTGAAGAGAGGGTGGTTTTTTTGTTTGTTTGTTTTTGTCTTTTACTGTTTCCTAACCACTAGTTGAGAGTGATGTTATTCTCTCATGAAGCAGGAATTCAGTTCAGGAATGAGTTCATTTTGCAGCTTATTGAAATCTTCTTTGGTTTTTGAACTGAGCTCAGCACTAAAATGGATCATTTCAATAAAGTGCTTGTTGGTTTCATTCAGAAGTTAGCACCAAAAAGCTTCTTCTACATAAATCACGTGCTAAGGAGGCAAAATTCCTTTTAATTTATGGATAGCAGTTGGTAGAGTTTTTAACTGCTGGCAGTCCCTGGTTCATTCTGTTTAATCGTGACTGGGTACTGATTCTTGGCAATCTTCGATCCCCTGTGAATCTCAGTCAGTGAGTGATAAGTTCCCTCCCTTCTCCGTGCAGAGCAATCAAGCTTAGGCATCTGCTTTCCAACTGGATGCACAGGGACATATGTTGAAAGAGAACACTATCAGAATGTCGGCATTCTGGTTGGCGTGCAGTTCTGTCACTGTCACAATAGGCTCTTAGAAGAGGATCTCAGGTCTCCTGCCTTTCCATCGGCTCAGCAGACAACATATGGAACACTGAACCTCTGGCTCGTGCAGTTAAGAGGGCTGCGGTTGACTTCAGGGCCACCAAACAGCTCCCCCTTCCCTTGCAGAACATAGCTAGGGCTCTTAGGGTGTTGTAGGGAGTTTGCTGCTGATTTCTTTGCTCTTTTAGTTAATGCTACTGTCATCCAGCTTATTTTTTTCCTCTTTTTTAATGTAGCCTGCAGGAAGGTTGTGGAGTGCCTGTAATAAAATCAGTATCAGTTCATCTTAGCATTGTGCTCAGGGGATGTATAAATAATTCTTTCACAAGAACATGGTTCTATGCCAGGTAATAGATCATTGTGGTTGCTCTGAAAATTGTCCAGCACACATTTTGATCTGGTATTATGTATTGTAGATTCATTGTGACAGAATCTTAAAGATATGTATGGTTGAAAGAAATGGTTTTTAAAAAAATTCAAAAAGATGTGGGGGGGGGCATTTTATCCAGCAAAAGAAAAACAGAATTATAGAAATATTAATGCAAATGATTTGAAAATTCTCTTAGGATTCAGAAGCAAGCATTGTGATCATGCCGCTGTAGCACTTACCAAGGGCCAGGGGCCCCATGACGAGTTTTACATATGGGTTACGGTTTTAATTCTTACAAAAATAATCTCTGAGATAGGAAGTGTACATAGCAATAAAGAGCATGGACTCATACCAGAGTGCCTGGGTTCTAATTCTGCCCCACTGTTTACCAGGAATATGATCTTTTGCAAACTATTTATACTCTCTCTGTCTCTGTTTCCTCATATGTGAAACTGCAGTAACAATGATACCTACTCCATGAAGTTATGGTGAGAAACAAATGAGTTAATACATGAAAGAGCATAAAATACTTTTAATTGTGGCTTTTTGTAAATAGTAATGCTAGGATTTAACTCCCTTCTTGTTTTTTTTTAAATGCCAAAGCCAATGTGGAAGAAATAGTATTTAGAAATCTTTTTTTTTTTTTTTTAGGGTTCATCTTTTGTTTGCTATATTTTTGAAGAAAATATAGTCTTGTTTCAACTCATGTGATATTGTATATGATATTTGGTTGCTTTCCAAATATCATAAGCATCATGAGCTTACTGAGGGAAATAGATTATAAGAGAAAAAACATTAGTGTAACAATGATGGAAAGTCCATCAAAGTTTAGCAGGATAATGAATGCCTGCGATAACACTTAATTCTTAACTAATGAATTTCATCCTCATTATAAGATATCTTACAAGACAAGTTTAGAGTTATTCTTAGTTTCTGAGACTAATGGCCCATTCTTAAAATTGTTTGATATATTTAGAATTACTACTGAATGAAACATCACTTTAGTAAACAAATCATTGGGTTGAAAAGCAAATAATAAAGAGTTAATTTACTAGTTTTTGAGATAGATGACCTTATCACTATATAGGAAGATGTGTTTCATGTTGTAGATTTATGAATTTTTAACACTATTCATATTATTCAAACCATGATCTTTATTACTTCATATATAAACTGGAAATGCGTATTGATTTTGAAATCACCCTAAGCTGCAGCCTCCATGAGGGGCCTGGCATTAAAGATTTGCCCTTAATGATTTAACCTATAAAAGTATTGGTAAAGTGTTTAAAGCAAACATGAGTATGGATTTCTAAGGGATGATGCATTAATATATCATAATTTGGAAAAATAAATAAATAAAACATTGAACCCAAACAACCAGCCAGAGTTGGATAGAGGGAAGGACTAATGTTTCTGTTTTATGTTAAGAGCTAGACATACCCTAGGTACCTAATCAAAAACCAATATATTTCACTGGTAGAGCTTTCTGTTCCTGACAGTTAAGTCTTTATCATAGATTTTTTTAAAATATATTTTCCCCTTGGCTTCCTTAAGTAATTTTTCTTTGTGACAATGAAAGAAATGTGACTTTGTGAAAGGAATGATGATCCATACTGCAATTATGATGAAAAAAGGCTTTGATCAAAAAAAGTGGTCTCTTTCATTATAAAACTGCAGTTTGGGTTGTCATGCAAAGTCAGAGAGAGATTGTGCATTTATCCCCAATGCAATTGGCTTCTCCCTTCTTTCTTTGTTTCCCCGGCTGCCAAGGACAGGTAAACCTTTCAAATAAGTGGAGATTGGGTGCCAATCTCCAGACATTTCTAAGCAGAAAATACAAGTATAATAATGGTTGATGACTAAGAGAACAGAATCTCTTGAACATTAAAACTCTCATCATTGTCCCTTTTTGCTGTTTATGAAAAACCTGAACAATAGAAACTTGCCGATTTCTTTTTTCTTTCTTTTACTTTTTTTTTTTTTTTTTTTTAAGAAAATAGCTATTTCTCGGGTCAAGCTGGAGATAAAGAAATGACAGCAAGCATGGGGTAGTGCCAAAAGCCTGGCCAGTGGCCAAACTGGGTCCTGCCTAGATTCTGATTTGCTGTGGCCCTTGGGCCAGTTATTCTACCTCCCTGGATCTTGGGTTTTTTTTTTCTTTTTTTCATGAAATCATGCAGAGGAGACAGACTAGGGTGGTCTCATGTCATTTGATACTCTTTTTAAGGTCTATTTTCTTCTAAATCTTATGAACTGTACTGCCATTTTTCTAATTCTTTCTCAATTACCTTACTGCTTTGGCATATGTATAATTGGAAATTGTGTGGGAGTTTGAGGTTGACTTTAAAATAAGATACCATTATGAGAGGCCCTTGTAAATGACTGATCAGACTGTGCAGGACATTTTTGCTAATGTACATTTTGTCATTTTTCATTTTTTCATCCTGGCTTCTTAGTTACCTAAGTCTTTGGGACTTAGGTCAAATATGCTGATGGAAAATGTCAATATTAAAAAAAGATTAAACTTTGTCTTATATGTATTTTGTCTTCAACAATCATTTAGTCAAAGTTGTGTATTTGCAAACTGATTCCTGCTGACTCTTAAAAGGCAATTCATTGATTTATTTGATTAATAAACATTTATTAAATACTTACTATATACAAATATCTTAGGTATCATTTGCTTACAAAAACAAAACTTAAAAAAACTTGTTTAAGCAAATTTATTAATATATATTTATTGGAATTTATTGGAAGGGTATACTAGACTCTAATAGCACTCAAGGACATGTAGTGAGCTGGTTTTTGGACACAGGAACTGGCAAGGTCAAAACATTTATTTTTTTGCCTTGAAGCTTTATAGTATCACTTTTGCTTTTTAAAAATCCATGTCGCTGGAGTCCCCTCCAATAAATAAATAAAATAAAAAATATACTTACAACTGTGTTGGAATAAAGACAAATATAATCCAGAAAAAAACAATCCATGTTGCTTTCCTGTTTCCTTCTTTTTAAAGACTGACTTGTGTTAATTTGGTGAGTGCGTGAGGTGCCTCAATTCCAGTTGTAAACCACCTCCCAATTAAATTCTCTGTAGCAGATGGGTAAGAATGACTGTGTCCTGGCTACAAATTCTCAAAAAAGAGATTCCGATTGGCCCAGCAGGGGTTAGCTTACATCTTGGTGGGGAAGTCATATAAATAAAGAGATAATTTCACTGAGGGTGGAAAGTGCAATGACAGAAGTAAGTATACAGAATTATGGGAAACACAGGCGATGTTACCTTAGCCAGCCTCAGAAGCTTGGCTCAAGCTGAGTTTTAATAGATGAGACAATGAAGAGAGGAATGGTGGGATGATCTCTCCAGGCAGAAAGCACAGCTGAGCAAAGGCACAGAGGTATGCAACTGCAAAGTGTGTGTGTGTGTGTGTGCGTGCGCGCACGCGTGCATGCATGAGCACATGCAACTATAAGCAGCTTAGGGCATGGGCAGTGGGAGTTGACGCTGGGGAGGTGGGCAGGGGTCCTGTCATTGAGGAACTGGGGAGCGATGCCAGGGCATTTTGACTCCTGTAGAGGAAGGGCAACAAGTGCAGTGGTATGATCATCTGAACGAGATTCCTATGTAGGAAAGTCTGATCATCAGGTCAGATGGAACATATTATTATTTCAGTGTGAAGATAAGAAAATCCAAACCATTTGATACTGTTATATTTTTGAGAATGACAAAACGGTACTTTTGAGATTTTTACATAATTCTGCATATTTGTAAAAGCATAATGTTATATGTTGCTTAAGGTCTCTTATAAAAAAATTTATTTACCCAATTTTGTAGTTAGATAATTGGTTATTTTCATATTTAAGAGTTTTCATATTTAAGGGAAGGTAACAGGAGACTTGAGGATGCATTTACAAAATTAGCCCAAAATAGAAACCATTAAAACCTATTAATTGGTTTAAGCTTTCTCCATTGAAGATTGTTTTCCCAAAAGAGAAAGTAATGGAAACTTCATAGTGTTGACGATCTCGTCCTATTATTCACTCATTTTGCTGAATTTATGGTTTTGATTTCTGGTTTTTGATTAAAATCATCATTTCTTCTTATGTATGTGTGTCCAAGCAGCTATTGTGTTTTGTACTAGGGCAGATAATTGCCTTTCTACTTGGCAAAGAAAATGAGCAGATGGAAAGTAAATATCTTTTCCTGGCTTGATCGATTGGAAGCTCTGCAACCTAATATTGACTGCTTTTTCCTAAGTGATGTAGCAAGTGCAGCTCAACATCAGACCATAGCTATTAACTGCCAAGAATTCACTTTGGCCAAGATAAATTCTGACCAAGTCTGTGTGTCGGACTCTCAGTTTTGGAGCTTGAAAAGTAAGAAACAAAGTTTAGTATTTGCATAAGGAAATACTATTTTGACTTAAAGAGCTGTATTGACAGTTTTACCCAAAAGTGATTCTAGACTTTCTTTCCTTGTTTACATTGAATTATGATGGAGCAATGGCATGCTCTGTGGTTCGATGTATGGATCCTGGAGTAACACAAAGTAGGTGTAAGTCTGAGATTTCTCATTTAGTAGTAGTAAAAACTTGGATTAATTGATTTTCAGAGCTATAAAATAGGAGTGATTAGTAGTAACTATTATAAATGACATGAAGTATGTAAAGAGTTTAGTCATCATTTTTCTCAGATCTAGAAAAAATAATTCTACATGTCATATGGAACCAAAGAAGACCCTGTATAGCAAAAGCAATCTTAAGCAAAAAGAACAAATTGGGAGGCACCAATTTATCAGACTTCAAGCTATACTACAAGGCTATAGTAACTAAAACTCCATGGTACTAGCAGAAGAACAGAGACATAGAACAGTGGAACAGAAGTGAGAACCCAGATGTGAAACCATCCTCTTATAGCCATCTAATGTTTGACAAAGTAGACAAAAACATACATTGGGGAAAAGAATCCTTATTCAATAAATGGTGCTGGGAAAATTGGATAGCCACATGTAGAAGACTGAAACAGGATCCACACCTTTCATTTCTCACAGAAATCAACTCATGGTAGATAGCAGACTTAAACCTAAGGCTTGAAACTGTAAGAATTTAGAGGAAAACGTTGGAAATACTCTTCTAGACATTGGCCTAGGCAAAGAATTTATGAAGACTCCAAAGGCAATCACAGGAACAACAAAAATAAATAAATGGGACCTGATCAACTTAAAAAGCTTCTGCACAGTCAAGGAAATGATCACAAGAGCAAACAGACAACCTACAGAATGGGAGAAAATATTTGCATGCCACACATCGGATAAAGGGCTGATAACTAGAATCTGTATAGAACTCAGGAAAATCAGCAAGGAAAAATCAAACAACTCTATCAAAAAGTGGGCAAAGGACATGAACAGAAACTTTTCAAAAGAAGATAGACTGATGGCCAAGAAACATACGAAAAAATGCTCAACATCTCTAATCATCAGGGAAATGCAAATCAAAGCCACAATGAGGTATTACTTATCTCCAGTGACAATGGCCTTTATCAAAAAATCCCAAAACAATAAATGTTGGCGTGGATGCAGAGAGATAGGAACACTCCTACACTGCTGGTGGGAATGCAAACTAGTATAACCTCTGTGGAAAGTAATATGGAAATAACTTCAAAGAGATACAAGTAGAACTATCATTTGACCCAGCAATCCCATTACTGGGCATCTACCCAAAAGAACAAAAGACATTCTATAAAAAAGACACCTGCACTCGAATGTTTATAGCAGCACAATTCACAATTGCAAAGATGTGAAAACAACCCAAGTGGCCATCAGTATATGAGTGGATTAATAAAATGTGGTATATGTATACCATGGCGTTCTACTCAGCCACAAAAAACAGTGATGATATAGCACCTCTTGTATTGGGACCTCTTGTAGCACCTCACGCACTCTTGTATTATCCTGGATAGAGCTGGAGCCCATTCTACTAAGTGAAGTATCCCAAGAATGGAAAAACAAGCCCCACATGTACTCACCATCAAATTGGTATTAACTGATCAACACTTAAGTGCACACATAGTAATAACATTCATCGGGTGTTGGGCAGGTGGGAGGGAGGAGGAGGGGATGGGTATATTCACACCTAATGGGTGTGGTACACACCATAGGGGGATGGACTTGCTTGAAGCTCTGAGTTGAGGGGCAAAGTCAATATATGCAATTTGTACCCCCATGTAAACATTTGTACCCCCATAATATGCTGTAATTAAAA
>CAUYRT010011109.1:0-33122 GCA_963574885.1 Lepilemur ruficaudatus | reverse complement strand
AATAATAATAATCTCGACTTCATAGGTAGATGTAGTAAGATAACCCACATAAAGTCTTTAAAAGGGTGTTTAGTGAGCATTCAATCAATGGCGGGCCTCTTCCTCTTTATTACCGAATTGCTAGAGATGATCTCTATGCAGACGGGGCCCTAGCGCTGAGGACAGTGCCTGGCACACAGTAGGTCCTCTCTAACATGTAAGGGAGGAAGCAGGCAAGCCTCCAGGGCTGGGGCACCTCGATACTGAAATGAGTGCAGGCTGTGCACAAGGACGTGACCACAAAGACATTCGGTGAAGCAGCAGGTGCAAAAGTCAGTACAAGGAGAACGGAGGGCAGAGGCAGGAGCCGGAGGGAAGTGTAGGGTATTTCCTCCCCACGCGGCCGAGGGGAGGGTTGGGAGATGCCGTCTACAGTTGATAGCACGAGAAATAAGGCATAAAAGCACACGACCCAAAGTTGCAAAGGTAGTCAACACAGACACAAAAATAACAATAAAAATATATTGGGAGGATGGGGAGAAAACGCAGGAATGGTGATGAAGTTGAGCAAAGCCTTCAGCCATCCTGGGAGGAAAGACATGATCTAAAACGGGTAAATCAAGAAACAGCAGGCTTAGCTTTGACTGAGAACTGTGGAGGTAACTGCCAGAAAAGACAGTTTAAAAGAATCAGAAGCGCTTTCGGGGAGCAGCTCAGCCAACAACAGTAGGGTAGGGTGGGGAGAACTGTTTGCATTTTAAGTACGTGCAGATATTATTCTGATAAAATTTTTAGGGGAAAAGAAGCAAAGATTGAGCTTCAAGTGAAGGCTAAGTGAAAAAAAAAAAAAGAAGCAAAGATCAAAGAAAAGAAGGAAGGTAGGAGATGAGAATGAAGAAAGGAGGGAGGAAAGGAAAGAAGAGAAAGAAAACACCAGGCTGGCTTGGGCCATGCACAGGCAACATATGTAATCAAAATGTTTGTACCCCCATAATATCCTGAAATTTAAAAAAGAAAAAAAAAAAAAAGAAAACACCCAAGCCTTTGGAGTCAGTGTGTCCTGTCGAGTCAAATCATGTCTCTGAGCTTCGATTTGCCTCCTCTGTTAAATGCGGCCGATGCAAACAACCCTCCTGGCTGTCATTAACAATGAGACGAGGCTGTGAACTCATGTACATAACTCAGTAGGAGAAGCCTGACCGAGGGTCTGGACAGTCAGAGATGGGTTAGGAGGTGTGGCCTGTACCTGGGTCAAAGAAGATGATGGCTTTGAGGCAAGCATACTCGTTGTCATCGATCTGCAGCTCCTGGAAGGGCAGCACCAGCTCGTCCAGGATGCGCATGGACACCCGGTTCATCTCCGCCAGTTCTGGGCAGTGCCGAGGGACGATGTAGTCATTGCCTGGGTGGGTTGGGAGGGAGAGATGTGGCAGTCACTTTGGGTTGACACCTCTCCTCTAGTTTTGGCTCTTCAGTTGGTAATGCAGCTGGTGCCCGTGGGAGGAGGACCTGCGGGGATTGTCATGCCCATTTTACAGACGAGAAAGCTGAGGCCCAGATTAAGAGAATGAGTTGCCCGAAGTCATCAGGCTGAGTTGGGAACTTGGCTCTCTAGGACTCCCGAGCTCCTTTTACCAACATGACTCACGTGATTGGTGACATTCAAAGGCCACTTGGGAGGCACCAAAACATCAAAGTTAAGGGACCAGGTTCTGGAGCTGGACTGCCCTGGTTGAAAGGCTTCCTCATTTACAGCTGGTTATATTTAGGTAAGTTACTTAACCTCTCTGGGCCTCAGTTTTCTCATCTACAAAATGGGGATAAATAATAGACCTTCTTTTAGAGGGTTGTTGTATTTTTAAAAGAGGTAATGTCTGAAAAGCAGTTAGCATAGTCTCTGGCATGTAATGTGTGCTATATAAGCATTTAAAATAATAGATATGTCATGAAGGCACAGGTGACATGGGCTGGGGCTTTGTGCCATTCCTGGCCACCTCTTCCTCCTACTCCATAAAGAATATTGGAATGATGGGTACTTCCAGGGATAACCCTCATTGTGCTCTAACTTTAGTGCTGGGGGGATTGTATTCCTTGCATCCACATTTCCTTGCATCTGGGTGGGGTATCCCGCTGAGAACTGAGTCCTGGAGTCCTCCATTCGCAAGCCCGAGGACAGGGCCACTCTTGGCCTGTCTCCCTCACCCCTGCATGCCCCTGTGCAGATCTCCCTTGCCGAGTGTGTGCCACGCTGGGCATGCCCGCCGCAGAGCCTTGGCTGGGCAGGCGGCCTCCTCACCTAGGAGCAGCACATCCTTGAACACCATGGATCGCTTGGTGGCTCCGAGTAGCAGGTGCTCGCCGGCATGGGCTCTGAGCAGGGCCACCTTGAAGAGAGAAGGGACAGCGTCTGGCATCTGCACCTTGGGAAGGCTGCTCCTAGCGAACTCAATGACCGTGGGAATGTCAGCTTATTGTTCCCATCTGCCTCTGCCTGCCTGAACTATAAAATAGCAATCATAAATCTGCAGCCTTCCTCCCATAACTGATAAAACTAGGGACCTGGAAAGGATTTGGCAGAAACGTGGATGGGGAGAGAACACGCACTCAGGGCTGGGAGACCTCGTGCTGACTCTGGCTTTGAACTGCTGTGTCCTTGGGCAAAAGCAGCTGCTCCCCCCGGACCCCCTCTGTGCCTGTGAAACCAAAAGCAACAATTTGTGTGCATATTTTTGAGATTCTCAAATGGGACTATGACCCTCAAAAGTTTTAAAACTGTAAGTCCCAAATTCCTACCCAGGGACTAGCTACAGAAAATTATGCAATATTATTGCACTTAAAAACACAGATTCTTAGGCCCTACAACCAGAGATTCTGATTTTGTATGTGCGGGGTGGGCCCAGGGCTCTGCGTTTAATGGGCTCGTCAGTTGATTCTGAAGTGCAATTCTGTTTGGGAGATCGCTGGTCTGGACGATTTCCCGGGCATTTGCCCATTTGACATTGCAAGATTCTAGGACTCCAAGAGAGCATTATAAGGACTTGGATATGGACGTTGGTTCTCAGGGTTGGTCCTTCCCAAAGCAGAGGTGTGAGCACTGGTCCTTGGAGAGCATCTGCTGCACAGACCCCTTCTCCGCAGGGAGGACAAGGCAGCCTTTGAAGACTGGAGTCAGAGCCAGGCCCAGCTAGCTCACAGGGGAACATCGCCACCTTTTCAGAACCATCTGCTTCGTGCTTGCATGAAGACCAAAAGATGGGTTGGTAAAAAAATAGTAGTAGGGTGGCCTCAGGGAGCTTATCTTTCAAATTGGGTTAGGGAGTTTAGAGGTTCTATAGCAAGCCAGACCAGAAGGTTAAAATGCTTTTGTTCATTCATTAATTTGATTGTTCATTCTTCCAGTTACCAAATCTTAAAAGCCTACTAAGTGCCAGACACTTTTTTAGCCAATGGAACACAATGTTAAAAAAAAAGAGAGAGATAAGGTCTCTGACTTCATAGAACTAACATCCTATGAGGGAGGGGATGGAAAGATAATAAAGTAGGAACAAATAACAGGACAGAGGGTGGTGGTGCTAAAGAGGAAGGAAGGAAGGAAAAGAGATGGATGAGGGGGTGAGGAAGGCCAGCAGGTGGAAGGAGGGAGTGGGGAAGAAAGGAAGACGAGGGGTGCAAGGTACAGAGCAATGGGGCAAGAATGGCTATGTTAAGGCTGGGCACGGTGGCTCGCGCCTGTAATCCTAGCACTCTGGGAGGCCGAGGTGGGAGGATCGCTCAAGGTCAGGAGTTCGAAACCAGCCTGAGCAAGAGCGAGACTCTGTCTCTACTAAAAATAGAAAGAAATTAATTGGCCAACTAAAAATATATAGAAAAAATTAGCCGGGCACGGTGGTGCATGCCTGTAGTCCCAGCTACTCAGGAGGTTGAGGCAGGAGGATCGCTTGAGCCCAGGAGTTTGAGGTTGCTGTGAGCTAGGCTGATGCCATGGCACTCTAGCCCGGGCAACAGAGTGAGACTCTGTCTCAAAAAAAATAAATAAATAAAATAAAAATAATGGCTACGTCAGATGGGGAAGGCAGAGAAGGCCTCTCTAAGGAGGCGAAGCTGTTGTAGGTCATGGTGATACCTGGCACAGAGTAAGCCTTCAATAAATATTTGAATGAGTGAATGAAGGAAGGGGGAATGAATGAATGAAAGAGCAAAGGTCTTGACTTCCTGTCTAGATCTAGCACCCCTGGGCAGCCATCTGTCCCTGCCCCTTCTATCCCCCCGTGGTTAGAGCCTTGTGAGGAAGACAGAAAGAGGAAAATGGGACACAGCCGTGGACGTGGGAAGCCGCTTTGCACGAGCAGTGTGCAGGTGGGCGAAGGATGCTCACTGTCCGGCCTCCCGGGCACCAGACTCTGCGCAGGGCTTTCGTCAGCTGCCCCAGTGGCCCTCAGACTGCATTTGGGTCCCCGCGCTGTGGCTATAGACAAAGGGCTTCCTCTCTCTAGGCCTCTATCCCCTTATCTGATCACCCCGGACTTCTGGGTCTCAATGGGTTGATGTCCAAGACAAATAAGCTGGTTCCTGGGGCAGTGTGGACAGAATTGGGGTGTCCTTGGAGGACAACGCCCCCAGCTGTTCCAGGCCTGCCCACTCGTGCTGGGCAAGATGGGTTCCTTGTACACCACGAATGGGGAGCGGGGCACCCGCCTGGTCCCAGCTTCAACCCCCGGACATGGCGGCTGTTCTGGGGGTGGGCAGGCAGGTGGGGGGGTTAATGATTGTCCCGTGTTACCGGCCACCCATCATTGCTCTCTGAGAATGCTCTGAGCCCCAGCCAGAGAGGTTTGGGTGGGAAATTGAGGTTAACAATTGCTCAGCTTGGGGGTATCTTGTTGCCCTGCTAAGCCCCTGGGAAGGAACAGGCGGGATTAAACATTAATACAGACTCTCCAGCAGAGGGGACCATGGCCAGAGTGAGGAACAGGGAGAAGGAAGGGGCAGACTGGCCAGATCCCTGCCCTGTCAACTCCCCTGACGGGGGAGGGCCTCCGATCCAGCCCCTGAGTGAGGCTGAGGACCAGCCAAACCAACGTTTGCACAGAGTGTCCCCTATGTGACAGTAACAGGTGTTCCAGGAAGAGTGTGGGGCCCAGAGGAGTTTGGGAAGCCTGGACAGCCGCAAAGCTAAGCAGCTGCCTGGACCACACGGCTTCTCGGAAGCTGTCACACACTGGCCGTTCATATCTTGTGCAAAGGTGCAGAACAGGAAAGCAAATGCACCAGGAGCTCCCTCCAAAGCTGGGAAGGTGACCCAGTCCAGGTCCCCTTTCCTAGACAGGGAAAGTGTCTGCGGGGGTGCTCTGGGCAGGAGCTGCCATAGGTGGTATCTCAGAAACTCATCTGTCCGCAGACACATGCCACCCTCCCCCCAGCCCTGTCTTTTCTCCTGGGATATTTTCAGCATTCCAAAGAATGTCCTTTGGAAAACAGAATGCTGGGTTAGTTCATCTTGGTGTGATAGAAGGAAGAAACTAACGTTTAGGGAGGCCGGCTTTGGTCTCCAGTAGGTGAATTTGTACTTTTCAGACAGTAATTTCCTCAATCCTCCCAATAATGCTCTGCAGAGAATATTATAATTCTCACTTTACAGATAAGAAGACTGAGGCTCAGAGAGAGGAAGTCATTTGTCCAGGATCATCCAGAGAACCAGTCTCAGAGCCACAGCTTAAGCCAAAATCTCCTGATCCCTGGCCCTGCGTCCCTGTCAACATCCCCCCCAGGAATGCTGCATGGTGCAATGGTTCGGGGCCTGGACTTTGGAGCTTCCCTGCCTGGCTCTAATCCTGGCTGTACTGGATACTAGCTGTGTGACCTTGAGCCAGTTACTTAACCTCTCTGTGTCCCAGTTTCCTCACCTATAAGATGGGAATAATAATAGCATCTACCTCAGAGGTAATCCCTCGTTGGAGGGATTAAATGAGTTAATATTTGCAAAGTGATTTAAATAGTTCTGGGTACATGTGAGCTCTATGTGTTTTGTTAAATAAAATCAAACTAGTCCAAGGCTAAACCCCAGGCGGACTAGCAGGCCCCTGGCTGCCCAGTGTCCGCCCTCACCTGGTCGTCCAGCGGCAGCTCACAGAAAGCCGGGATGTACTTGGCCCACTCCACGAGCACCAGCAGCTGCTCCTTCATGGACTCGCACACATCCGCGATGCTGGCGATCTTCTTCGCCCGGATGTCGCCGTTGAGCCCAGAGACGGGGGAGGTGATCTGCAGGAGGCAAGGAAGATGCTGGGATGGCCGGGCCCTCCTGTGCTCTCTGTCCCCGGCTCAGAGCCCCCTCCCTGGGTAGTTTCCCTCTACAGGAAGGGTTGAGGGAGGGAGCTGGGCCGTGGGAACCTTCCAGCTCTGAAGGAAGCTTGGGAAATGGGCAGACGGGAGGAAGCAGGCAGCGGGGAGAGGGGCTCCCTCTGGGCCTCCAAGGAATCTCTCATCCTCAGAGGAGAAGCAGGCCAGAAATTCTCCTCCTCCTCTGACAGATGATGTAAGCATGGCCCAGAGAGGTGCTGTGACTTGCCCAAGGTCACACAGCAAGGGGCTGGCTGGGCCTGTTTGCCACCCGTGTCTGCTCGCTGGCCCACTACTCTGTTCTCTTGCGGCTGAGCTGTTCTCCTGCCTTCAGTGAGAGCAACGACTGTGCTCGGCCTATGGGACACAGGCAGCAGGATGAACTAGAAAGCACGCCAGAGCACCAGACCTGGGGTCCGGTTCTGTCTTTGCTAGTGAACCGGCTATGTGACTCTGGGCTCAGTGTCCCTTCTGTGGTATCAGCTGCTCCAGGCCTGTCTGGGGAGGACAGAGGTGGAGGGGTGAGCAGTGTGGGAGCTCCCCAGGCGACCAGGAGTGGCGTGCTGGTACCTGCTGGGACAGGGCCTCTGCCTGCAGGAGCACGTTGATGGAGGGCAGGCTGCTGTCCTCGTAGCTTGACCTGCGCGTGCTGATCCGGTCCCGCTCGTTTTGGACGGCTGCGAGGAGGCAGAGGGAAGTGAGGAGGGAGGACGAGGACGGGGTGAGGGGCATGGGGGTGTCGATGACCAATGAGTGGGTGAGGAGCAGGAGGAGGGAGTTCAACCCAGACAGAGACGCTGCAGGGCTGTCCCGGAGACACAGTTGGGGTGGGAGCAGACGGAGGGCGCCCAGAGGACAGAGCCCACATCAGCATATGGGACTGAGGGGAGATGGGGTCTAACTTAGCTTGTGGGAGAACTTTCCAAACACCAGAACTGCCCCCTGCACAATGGGGAGGCTGCAAGAGTGATCCACCTGTCACCAGAGGTGTGCAAGACATCGATGGCTTGGCCGAGGGCTTATGAGAGGTCTTGGGCACGGAGGAGGGGATCCGACTAGATTTTCAAGTTCTGTTCTAGAAAAGGGTCCCTTTTTTTCCACATGGAAGAGGGTAAGAAAACAAATTGCTCTGGGTGGCACAGAACCAGCCCAGGGAGGGGTTCCTGAGATGGGATCTGAGGCCCCCACCTGCCCTGATGGTCTTGCGCACCAGCAGGAGCTGCGTGTGCTCCACACTGACCCTCTGAGAGTCAACCAGGTTCTGTCTTCCTTCTGCCCCACTGCGGGGCTCTCCCTGGGCACTCAGGGACCCAGGCCTTGGCCCACCAGGGCCCCACACCTCACCACCCACCCCCACCCAGGTCAGTCCCAGCCTAAGATATAAGACAGTCCTTCCACTGTCCTGACCTCCCCAAGGAATGAGCTCTGCTGACACGGGAAGGAGGGAGGACGAGGCTACAGGAGACCTGGGCTCCTGGCCAGAATCTGCCACCCTCTCTCTGTGCACTGCTGGGAACGGCATCTTCTCTCTGGGCCTCAGTTTCCCCATCCTTATGCTTTTTCCTTCCAGCCTGCTCCCTGCACTCTTGCCCATCCTGGGAACCAGCAGGTTGGTTCTTCCAGGGTCTCAGGCCAGAACTTGGGTGGTGTCCTCTGCTTCCTTGGCCCTCCCGTCCCGCTCAGGGCCCCATTCTCTCCCCGATTAGCACGGGCCCTCCTCACTGGGCTCCGCTTCTGGCCTGGCCCCTCCCGTCTGCCTGCACTCCTCTCAGAAGACAGAAGGACCCATTCAAACATACCCAGGTCATGTTCCCTGAGGCTCAAAACCATAAGTCCTCATGGTGGGATGGCCTGTCCCATCCTCTCTGTCCCTGCTATACCTGCCTCCCTGCTCGGGTACATCTGCACACCCGCCCTCTGGGTCTTTGCCGCTGCTGTTCCTGCTGCCTGGAATTCTCTTCCCAGGCTCAGTTGTTTCTTCCCCTCACTTGTGTCTCCATACAAGCGACGCCTTCTCAGATACCCGCTCCAGCTGCCCTGTCTGACGTGGTCCGGCCCCCATGCTCTGCTCCCACCCTGCCTTATTTGTCTTCAAACCACTTATCATAGAACGATTTGTTAATTTCTCTACTGCTTGTCTTCCAAGAAGGAAAGCTCCAGAAAGCGAGAACTCCATCCCTCTTGTTCACTGCTGTAGCCCCTGCAACCAGGAGGGAACCTGGCATGCAGTAGGTGCTCAGTAAGTATTTACTGAGTGAGTGGAAGAAGGCGATGGATGAGATCGGCCCTAATTCTGACAACCTCTCTATTTCTCCACGAACACCACATCCCAGCCATCCTGCTCACTCTTGATTTTCACACATTGTTGAAATCCGAGAATAAAAGTCAGTCTACGCCGAGCCCAGGGATCCGTGGGATGTGATAGAGACCCCAGGGTGAGCGATCTTCTCCCAGGGCACCGCTGCCCTGCCCGGCGTCACCCGCCCCGCCTGCCGCGCCCCTCCCACGTGGCCCTGCCAGCGCCCGCACCCACCCGGGCGCCGAGTGGCCGGCGGGTGGAATGAAAGGGCTGCCGTCAGCAGCTGCGGCTAGAGCTCCTCAAGGTTAGGCGGGCGTTATCAGTGCCCGGCGCGAGCTCAGTCACGGAATGATGTTTTCCAAATGTTTGCTCAGTATTAGCAGGGTCGGGGACCTAATGTAACTTCTATTGAATATTAACCGACCTGGGCAGAGGCGGAGAGGAGATGAGCCTGTCTTCAGAGAACCTGTGGGTGAGGGTCTGTGGGGAGCTGGCCAGGGCGTCCAAGGAAGGTGGCATCAGATGGCCCCTGGCCCATTAACAACCCTCACCTCCTGCAACTCCTGGTCCCACTCTCTGGGCTGGGTCTCTGATGCCAGGAGCCAGATATTTGTCCTGAGCCTGACAGCTGAGGCCCAGGCAGGTGTCTGTCACCCTGACCTTGGATTATAAGAAAGAACCCTTGGTTTGCTGTTGGCACAATAACCCCCAGGTTTCTCCCAGGAGTCTTTGTCCCTCTAGGAAGCCCCTTTTAGCCACTGTGGGAAATCCTCTGGCCAAGTCGTATAGGCCGATGAAATTGGAAGCCCTTCCCTGTGGTCCAGAGGATATCCAGGAACCCAGGCCAGAGAATACACCTCCCAGCTGATCACTGCCAGCTGCACTCCAGGGAGCCTGGTGTCTGCTGGGCTCCAGGAGCCTGAGTTCTGATCCCAACTCCACCCCTGACACATCACATCACCTCTCTGGCCTCAGTTTCCTCATTTGTGGAGTGTGAGGGGATAGGTTTGATGATCTCTTATAGACCCAGCTGGTCTATAAATCCTCAATTTCCAGCTCGTGGTTTCCGGTCCTCAAGGGACTAGGTTCAGTCCCCAAATTCTCCTAAGGTCATCAAGAAAAGGAAATGAGAACTCGTCCCAACTCTCCTGATTGGTGAAACTTCCACTGGGACTTTCTTTGGCTTTGGGAACTTCCCACCAGGCTAAGGAGGGGCGTTGGAGTCTGGAAGACTTAGGTGGAGATAGTAATACCCTAACTTCCCAGGGCTTGGTGGCAGTGGCAACTGAACACTTTGCCATTCTGTCGCTTCTTAAAGCAACCAAGTGACTGTGTGTGCCATGATCTTCCAGTTAACCCAGGCATGTAAATAAGCGCCAATGTTTACTAGCCTACACGCCCTCGCCACCAGCCAGCTCTCCTGTCCTCCTGGCACAATGTCAGTTTCCCTGGGCTAAGAGGCAAATGGCCTGGGGCTCTCATTTCCCCTCCAGGAGCCAGGTACGGGGACTGCTGGTGCTGTGGCAGCTCAGTGGAGGACCAGGGAACAAAGACACACGTCCTGGTGGGCGGTGTGTTCTTGTACAGGCAGGGCAGGGAGTCTGGGGCTAGATACACACGGCTGCAGGGATCATTATCCAACCCCCTCATTTTATAGATGGAGAAATTGGAGCTCAGAAGGTGCAGAAACCTCTCTAAAGCTACACAGGTGAAAATGACTCTGGATGTTTAACAAGAGACATACATAAAGACTGACCATAGGCAGGACCAGGCCACACACAGTCTAGGCAGGTAACCACCTGCTCAGGTGCTGCCAACCACTCTCGTCCCTGTCTGGGACCAGGCCTGAAATGCCAACACGAGAGATTCATTCTCTCAAACACGATGCCCCTGGACACCGCCTCTGCACGACCAGTGCCTAAAACCTCAAGCTATTGGGATAATAGAATCACTGACTGGTAGAACCACAAAATGTTAGATCCTGAGGCTGCAGTTCCCAACCTTTTTCTTGTCTCCCACTGTTTGTACATGCATCACACCCACTCGTCCCATCTCTCACCACACAGGGTGGAAGCGACAGCAAGTGAAAGAGGCTCAGCCGCATTGACAGCTGGGTCGAGAGGGGCGGTATTTGCAGGTTGAAAAAGCCCCTCCTCCACTCGCAGAACCACTGAGGTCTGGATGCTAGAATTGCGGTATTTAGAGCAGGAGGGGCCCTTGGGGACCACCCCTACTCCTTCATCGGGATCAGCCAGCCCAGATTTTCCAACAGCGCTCACGAAACTAAGGCCCTGTAGGGTTGAGACACAGAAGATATTTCCAAGGGAGGGAGCAGAGAAAACAGGGGCTCAGAGGCAGAGCTGGGGCCCGGGGCAGGTGGAGTCCCAGGTTTGTGCTTCTGGGGTGGGGTGTGTGTGTGTGTGTGTGTGTGTATTGTGTGTGTGTGTCTGTTTGTACAGGACCAGACCAAGGGCTAGGCTGGGGGCTGGTCCCAGAGCTGGGGAAGGTGAGTTGAGAGGAGGAGACGAAGAGATGTGAAAATGAAACCAAGGTGCTTTGAAAAAGCAGTTAAAAGATGTTTGCTTCCTGTTCTTGGGCGGAAAACAATTTTCAGCCCAAGACAGTTGTTCCTGGGGTGTGGAGGGCACAAAGCAGGCAGCGCCCGGGTGTCATCCAAACGGCACGGAGCTCTGGGGCTCAGACCTCAGGTCTTCCCACGGCTGGCCATGGCACTTTCGGGAAGTCGCTCCGCCTCTGCGGGCCTCGGTTCCCTCAGCCACGACAAGGGGCATTGTGATAGTTCCGGCGACGTCATGGGAAGGAGGGGAGCTCCCAAACGTGGAAAAAGCCCAGCCCAGGGACTGGTGTCTGCGGCTGGCACGAGGCCTGGCACGACCCTCATAAATGCCATGCTCTGCTTCCGTCATCCTCCTGCAGCCAAGTCGTCTCCGTTTCTGAAGGGGCACTTGTCCCTGGGATGGGAAGCTCAGGAATAGGGCTCCCCCCTGCTGCCACCATTGTGAAGTCGGGGTGGTGGGTACTTGGGTGTTTGCAATGTCATTCTCTACACCTTTCCTAATGTTTGGAATCTTATATTAAGAAAAAAACACCCAATGTGGCTGCCTGGCGGCGGCGCGGGCAGGCAGGGTGGTGGCTGCCGGGAGCCTGAGGAGCTGAGAGTGGGCGCTTATCTCCGAATCTTTCTCAAGACCAAGCCCAGCCGCTCCCCATGGTCAGATTTCCAGGCCCTCCCTCCTCTCAGTCATTAGCCAGTCACCCCGGGCCTGTCACCGAGTCATAAAGTGCGGCTACAGTTGTAAATGACTGTCCAGACCGTGGGTGCGGGTGGGGGGGAGGGGGACCGGGTGGGGGAGGCTGAGGCTCACCTTCCTTCTTCATGCCAGCCCGGAAGCACTTCTTGAGCCTGCAGTAGCGGCACTGGTTCCTCTTGTCTTTGTCCACCACGCACTGCCGGCTAAATCTGGGGAGGGCTTTGGACGGTTGGATGGAGAAGAAACAACTTCCCTCTCTTAGGACAGAACTAGGGGGCCCCCCAATTTCTGTGCTCTATCCCTTCATCCCCGGCCTTCTTATGTGAACCGACCAGGAGCTGTAGAGGTCCTATGGACTCCCCAAGAGTCCAATCCCATCCTGCTAAACATGGGGAAACTGAGGCTCAGAGAGGCAATACGTGGCCCTTGGTCACTCAGCTGGTTGGAGGTAGAGCTGAGTTGGGGACCTTAGCCTCTTGAGTGCCAGAGTCTTGCTATTCCCACCACATCCTACAAAGCCCGGCACACACAGCAGGCTCTGGTCACGGCTAACAGTCCTTGGTCCACATCAGCCTCTCTCTGGAGAGGGCAGGACGTAGAGGCAGCGTGTCACAGTGGTTACTGTGGGGCCCTGAGTGTCCGCCTTGGTCCTGCCACTGATTCAAGCAGAGTGACCTTGGGCAAATGCCCAGCCCTCCAAGCCACAGCTTCCTCATCTATAAAATGGGAGTAACAAGAGCGACCATCCCAGAGGGGTGTTGACAGGTGAGATGAGATCACACACGGATGGGACATGGCCTCTGCATGTGGCCTTTGCTCACGACTGACAGCTGCTGTGATTTCATTGCTCCTGCCCGGAATGGGATTGGAAAAGGGCTCCCCATGGCCTAGGGAAGCCCGTAGGGTAGGTGGAAAGGCCTGGGGCCAATCCCCTATTTGTCCCAGAAAAAGCACCAGGTTGGAGGATGGGCCCATCCTTTCAGGCTTCGGAGGAGGCGTGGTCCTAAGCCTCACGGACCCTCACTTGCTAAATGGGAAAAACAACAACAGGCTCACGAGGATGGTAAAATACATGCAAAGATGTAGGATGGTGCCTGGCATATGGCAGGTGCTCATTAAAGGGCGGCCAATAGCTTTATGATCATTAAATGGGGCTCCTAGATGTTCCCCTTAGATCCACAAAGCCTGAGAAAGCAGAAGAGCCCTGAAGGCCTGGAAGGGTTCCTCTGGGACCCACTCAGGGGGAAGACAGACTCTGGGGATGTGAGCCCAAGTGCACCCATTTCCCAGCTATAGTGGTCGAGGCCCCCTCCTGGGGTCTCCTCACCTGCAGGAGTACATGTGGTTCTTCCTCACGCTCCTCCGGAAGAAGCCCTTGCAGCCGTCACAGCTCGAGGCACCGTAGTGTTTGCCTGTGGCCCGGTCCCCGCAGATGGCACACAGGGCACTGACACCCAGGCTGTTGGGCGCGTTGAGGTTGGCGCCTTCCGAAGGGGACGTGTCTGCGCCAGAAGAGAAGGCAGTGAGGTCTCAGGTGAGGCAGAAAGTCAAAGACCAATAGGAGGCTTGTGGGGGATCTTTCCAGGGCTTCAGCCCCAGCCAGGCCCTCAATGACCTTGGGCAAGTCACTTGGCCTTTTGGAACTTCATCTGGAAACTGGGGATGGTTGTGACACTGTCTTCACAGTGTTGTTTGGAGGGTCTTCTCCTCCCTGTGGTGGAGGCTACTGGCCTCGGCTTTCTCTGGGAAGGAATGAAGACCTGGCCACCTCCTAGGGGGCATATGACCCCTTTAGCCTCCTCACTGAGCAGAGGGGGCTGTGGAAGGGACAAATATTCCCCTGGCTTCTCCCTAGAACCAGGTCCTGTCCCTCATTTCTCATCAAGTGACCAGGACTGAGTGCATCTCAGCTTGGAGCCCAGGGGCCCTGCAGACTCTCTGGGGAACAGGGAGGACATGCACCAAGAATAGACAGTCACTTGCCCTCATAAGAAGATCATGGCAAGGGCCATGGCAGCCTTGAACACCTCCTGTCCCAGAGGCAGAAGCTACTGCATCATTATAAATGTAGGGAGGGGATCCTAGGTGGGTGGCAATGGAGGCCTTGGGCTGGGCGCTAGTGTTGACGTGGCCACTAACTCTCCTGCGACTGTGGGTAAGTTCCTTTCCCTTGCTTCAATTGCCCGTGGGCCTCAGTTTCCCCAGCTGTAGAAGGAGCAGCAATTCAATTTGACTGGTGTGTTTTCAAATTTTTAAAAAATATCAGTGGCTGAACCCTCTTTTTTGTAAGCAAATCTTCCACCAAGGATAGACCCTTTGGAGAAGATGATAAACACTAGGGACCATGCCCCCAGGAAAGTCCATGCATGTGCACACCATGCACGCGTGCGCACACACACACACGTTTTCACAGACACCCTGAATCTGACCTTGGGGATTCAGGATGTCCCTTAAGGGGACATCCAGTTAAGAACTGGAGGGGCCACTGCACTGTAGGTAAGAGTACAAACTCTGAAGCTCTTCTGCCCGGGTTCGAGTCCCAGCCTGCCCGCTTTCTGGCCATGTGGAGTCGGCTGTGTTGGTTTCCTTCTCGCTGCCATCATTCACTCACTTGTAAAATGGGGACACAATAACCCCCTGGGGTCATTACGAGGATTCAGTGAATCGATATATGTGAAGCGCTCGGCACGCAGCAAGCACTGTATCTGCCCTGGTGAAATAAAACTTTTCTGCAGGAGAAAGCCCTGGGAGCAGAGGACTGCCGGGCTCAGCGCACAAGCGGACACTGCCACATCTCATTTCTGCCATCGCCTGGCGGAACATCCCGGACTCCCGCTTGTGCCCAGGAGTGCAGCCCCCTCCGCTTGGTGAATTATTCCTGGAGATGGGGATAATTGTTAAGCCGTGTAGGTGCCCTTTCCCCCTCAGCCTCTCCTCCCCCAGCCCCCGGGAGAGTTGACCCCACAACTCCCGGCCATTCAGGGGGAGGCTGGGGATGGAGCTCCCACCTCGTGGCCGGGATGGCTCGGGTGTTGTCAGGTATATCATCTCCACAGCGCCCCCTGAGGTCAGCTGATCACCCCCAGTCTTTAGGGGAGAACACTGAGGCTCAGAGAGGGCAAGTGACTTGCCCAGGGTCTTCACAGTGCTGTTGAGTGGAGCGGCCAGATTTCTGGTCCAGGTGTGCTGCACGACTCTGGCCAGGGCCACACGTGTCAAGGTCTCTTCTGGGGCCTTTGATCAACAGGAGCCCCGGCTGCTGATGCTGTACTGGGGTGGGGGATGGGTGGGGAGCTCTCCTTGGAGCTTTCGAGCCACCAGTCCGGATTGTACTCAAAACACTTTGGAGAACAACCTCACATAACCCCAACTCGTACTCATAGATCACTTCAGACTCCAGTGAGGAATGCTGGAGGCTCTTCTTATAGATGCTCAGAGGCCTTGAGACCACCCCTGTGGGGGCCAGGACCAGTTACCAGGACTAAGCACTCAGGCATCTTATCTTATTCATCCTCTGGTTAGCCCTGGGAGGCAGGTACTATTATTTATCCCCATTTTATGGAGGAGGAAACTGAGGTTCAGAGAGGAAAATGGCTGGCTGTGTTCACACAGGTAGGAGGGACCTATGCCAGATTGGAGCTCAGATCTTTCTGGTTCCAGAGCTGGAGGCTGTCTTGTCCTTAGGACACCCAGTTGAGGAGCTTGGCCTCCACCTCAGGAGCACACAATTCCTGGGCTCCAAAAGGGTAATGGGGACGCCCCAAGGAGCAGCCCGGGGCTGGTCAGTGGTTAGGAGGGTGACAGCACATTCTGTTCCTGTGGGAACACATGACATTCTGCCCAGTGCAGCAGCAACTTGCTGGCCATTTCCAGTGTGTTTTCCCCTCAAACCTCACACAATCCTCAGACACTCCTGAAAGGGCCATGCAGCCCATTTTGTAGAAGACACAGATGCCAGGAGAGGGGAGGTGACATTCCCAAGGTCACACAGCGAGGGGGCGGCAGCACCTGGTGAGACTGACCATACGCAGTGCCGGGCGGCTCGCTGCCCCCGGCCCTTTCCAGCCGAGCTGGCCACGAGCTCCCGCAGGCGCGGGAGATGCGCACATGCACAGAGAAGCTGCAAACACGGGCACGTGACAAAACGCCCACCCAGGATGCAGGGACAGAAGGCACAGGGCACACAAACGTATGCACATGCACAAACACACACGGTCATGCCCCACATACGCAACACACGTGTGGAAACATCTACAGACACATGCGCACACACACGCAGTCACTTACACACATAAGCAAGACAAACAAGACACCCGGTAGAGACACAAACACAGGCCCACTCAATGAACAAATATGAATGGAAACAGACACAGCACACGCGCATGCAGATGCCTGAACACAAAATACTCCAAACGTCTTCCCAAAGGCACACATTTGCCTGTACGTACGCTACCTCACCTGCACACTTACATGGGAACTCACGATCACACACATGAACACAGACACACGCAACACACACACTGCTGAGCTGGCTTCTTACTTAGCAAACCTTCCCTGAAAACACCATTTTCTCTAAGTGCCAATTCCCCAGGAAAGTCCCTGAGACATTCTGAAATGCAGGCATGCCTCCAACCTCCGACTCCAGGGACAGAACGTATCTTTCCACCTCTCTGGACCTAGGCCCGAGGGGTTCAGGAAGGGGCCGCGTTGGGCTGAATTACTGGAGCTGGACGTCAAGAGGGAGTTTGCCATCGTGTCACTGCACGGAGCAGAATGGCTTTGAAGCAACAGGGACCAGAAGGGCCTCGGGGGAAGGCTTGGAGTCTACTTTTGCTGGAAGTTTTCCCTGGTGGGCCTCCTCTCACTCAGAATGCCTCTGTCACCACACCTGGGCACATTCGCTTCACCTGGCGACACTCGTGCCCGCCTATTGGACCGACCTACCATTCTCGATCATTCTCCTACCCCAAAGTTAAGTGCCAGAGATCCTCTCCCATCTGTGGGCACACCTGCCCCCGTGGCACACCTGGGCTCCCTGCCCCCACCTACCATTGCCCATCGCCAACACCTGCACATTCTCAAACTCCAGGGTGGTGTAGGCCGGGTCCAGCGCGGCACTGTAGTCAGCCATGTCCATGTCGACGAGGGTTTTGGAGAGGCGCATTCTCCCCTGCTCCACGCCTCGGCCACCTGCCCTGCCCACGGTGCCCACTCTGAAGGCCCTGGGCCGAGCCCCGGCCCCCGCCCTACACCCTCCCACTGCCTCCTCCCAGGCGCCCTCTGTCTCTGCCTTCCTTCGTTTCAAACCGTCCTCTGGGAGGATCTGCCAGAGTGTTGGCCTAGCCCCTGTGGAGGGGTGGAGGCTCTGCCGGGGAGGGGTGGGGGTTAATGGTTAATCGGTCCCCCGCTGGTGGATAGCCTGGGCAGGGCCGCCGGGATTTGGCTGTTTGTTGGTTTCTGGCTGACACTCGGGGTGCTAATTACAACTGTTGGGGCCCTAACTCACCAATACTCAGTTATCAATTCTGCCAGGCAGGTACTGTAACTCCCCGGAGCTCATTCGACCCCTGACTCAGCCACCCCCCAACCATTGTGCCCCCTAGTCGGGCATTCTAACTGATCCGATCAGACGCTGACAGCCTACCTCCAAGAGGCCCTGATTCAATCACTTCCCAAATCATTGACTTCTACCCTCAATGCTCTTGCAGAGATAAAGCTGCCTCGCGGCCCATGATTTAGAAACCCAAATCCCAGGCCCCAGACGCCCATCTTTTGGTTCCTTGTTCTGGGAGCTTTCTTCCAGTTCCCGTGAAGTTTCCCACCTCCTGGGAGCAGAATGGATTGGAGGTTTGGGAGGGCCAGACTCACCTCTAGGTCCCCTCCCCTGTTCCCTGTGATCCTGTTATGGTACCCACCAGCCCTCACAGCCCCCAGATGCTCTGGCCCAGACAGACTCCATCTCCGATCTCCCTGTCACAGTCTCCTGTCCCGCACCCCCGCCCCCTCCCAGAGCAGGCGGAGATGAGATTTCCAGCCCCACAGACCTGGGTTTACATTCAGGCGCCTACCGCCTACTAATCGTGACTTTGGGTAAATGATTCTCTTCTCTGAGCCTCAGTTTCCTTCTCTGTGAAATGTACAATCAACCTCAAAGGGTGATTTGAATAGCGATTTGCAATGGCATACATAAAACGCCAAGCGGTGCCTGGCCAACGCCTACCCCTCTTCCTCCTCCCTCTCCGTTTTGTGTCTTCTTTTCTTGTTGTTTCTCCCTTGTTGTTCTCCACCCATCTCCTCCCTTCGGAATGGGCTTCACGGGTGTGCCCCCTGTGCAGTCACATAGAACCCCACATTTAGAAAGCTCCAGGCTTGGTTTAATGCTCTGCTGTTGCTATCTTGAAATGCGTCACGATTTTCGAACAAGGGGCTGTGGTTTCCGTCTCGGACCTGGGCCCTGACATCGTGCAGCTGCACCTGCCTGTCTTTGGCTCCTGGCACACCCTGTTCCTCTTGCCCCTCCAGCCCTCACTGCCTTCTTGTGCGGACGCTTTCGTGGGCTCCCAACCTAGCTGGGGAGGTAACGTCACGGCATAGAAGGTAGAGAGCAAGGACAGAGCAGAAGGACCTGAGACCCTGTCCCTGGCTGCGGCTGGAGGGGCAGGGTGGAGGGACTTGGTAAGACCGCTGGGCAAGAGCAAATGAGTGGGTGAATTAGAGACAGTGAATTAATGTGCGAGTTGAGGGAATGAGCGAATTAACGAGTGGGTGAATTAGTGAAAAAGTGAATTACTGAGTCAGTGAATGAGCGAATGGGTGGGTGAATTACTGAGTGGGCAAATCAGGAGACGAGGCATGTTTAAGGGTACCGGAGGCCTCATTTCCACACTTGCCCAGCTACTAGAAGCCCTTTCTCTCAGCTTAGCTTTATGCACCCCCTCCAGCCTACCCCTGGAGCCCAGAGAACCTGGAAGTGCTATTTCCTGGGGGGAAGGGGACAGGGAGTAATTGTTCTGGAGGGAAAGACAGGCTAGGTTTGGTGTCAGGGGACCTAGATTTAGGAACTAGCTCTGTCACTATTTGGATGGCTTTGTTGACATCCTAACTCTTCTCAGGGACTCAATATCCCCATCTGTAAAATGGGGAGATGATTCTGGCCCCATTTTTTGTTGGTCAGGACAGGATTCTGAGGGAAGGAAGAAGAGAGAGGCCCCCCAACCCCTACTTCAAGATTCGTTCAGGGCCTGAAGGAGACTGCAAAACTTGGCAGGTTCCTCTTGTGTCGCCCCCACCACAGGGACATCTGATCCTGGGTCCCTTGGCTTTGGGGGCAGTGCAGAGTGGAGCAGAAAAGGACGACCTGACTAGGGACAAACACGGAAGAGAAGTGGAGGGCAGTTCTGGGAGGGGCCTCCAGGGGCTGACCCAGGTCCCTGCCACCTGTCTGGCTCTAATGACAGGCCACTCATGGCTATTCCCCTCTCAGATACCCGCTGTACGATCCAGCAAGCCAAGGCCTCTACAAATGGCGCCTCGTCAACCCAAGGAGGCACACTTCCACATTTCTGAAAGTGGAATGTTATCATTAGCATGTCAGAGTTTAACCGGTAACAAGAATAAACATGCATTGCTCTATAGATGACAGATTAGATTCAATTAAATAAGGTCTATAAACAACTCGGGTCAACCGTGCCATGCCACATACATGACCTGTTGCACATAAGAACTAATGGGCATACACCCTGTACACAGTAAGTTAAGTACACGAACTAGGACATACATGACTTGCCAAACACACAACATGCGTGACTGTCTATGAGGCGCATTCTGGATTTATGTTCCACCACAACCTACCCCTAAGTAAATCTATCCACTCATCAGCTATAAGTTGCATAATTTATCACGTACATGATTCACCCCAGCCGTAGCCAACTTCAGCAATATCTTCTAGATACATAGCCCTCATATAAATGACACACCACCTGTAAGCTCTACTGGCTCTCTGACCTCAGGCATGTTATTATTTCTTTTTTGTGTTCATTGTTACTGCATAGCTCACTGCAACCAAACTATGATAATACAGGGAAGAGACTGAGGTGGCAGCTGCCCAGAATCCTTGTGGATTCCAGATGCAGGTAGCTGGAAACAAGTCTTTGGATTCATAGTTCAGTAACAGACAAGTCAGCTGCATAAATACAGAGAACTTAAGACACAAGACATTTCACTGGCTTTTTCCCTTGTGTTTCCATTTTAAAGATACTTATGCTACAACTTTACTTTTTTTTTGTTTTGGAAACAGAGTCTGGCTATGTCGCCCAGGCTAGAGTACAGTGACATCATCATAGCTCACTGCAACTGCAAACGCTTGGGCTCAAATGATCCTCCTGCCTCAGCCTCCCCAGTAGCTGGGACTACAGGTGTGAGCCACCACACCCGGCTAATTTCTCTATTTTTTGTCTCACACTTGCTCAGGCTGGTCTCGAACTCCTGAGCTCAAGCGATCCTCCCGCCTCGGCCTCCCAGAGTGTTAGGATTACAGGTATGAGCCACTGTGCCTGGCCACAACTTTACATATTAAATTACTATTCCTCGTATTTTGTAACAATGGCTAAGGATGCCATGGTCCCATGCCCCTGAAATAAGTAGACCTTGGTCTGCAATGTGGAAGGTGTCAGTGGGATACCTTAACACATAACATACAAAAAGAGCCTTAAAAATCATATTAATACAATGTTCTTCATGTTATACAAATAGAGAAAAAGGGAAGTGGAAAAAACAAGACATCAGTGGTGCTTTAAATGGATAGTACCTTGAGGTCTTAGAAGTTTCATTCAGGAGATGAAGACAGGTTGGTTAATGGGCACAAAAATACAGTTAGAAGGAGTAAGTTCTAGTGTTTGATAGCACAGTAGGGTGATGACAGTTAGCAATAATCGTAAATTTCAGAATAGCTAGAAGAGAGCTGAAATGTTCCCAGCACAAAGAAATGGTGTTTGTCCTAATTGCCCTGATTGGATTATTACACATTGTATGTATGTATGTATCAAAATACCACATGCACCCCATAAATATGTCCAGTTATTATGTATCAGTAAAAAAGTTTCATTCCCTTCCTCCAAGGGAAAAAAACAAAACAATTTTTAACAAATGGAAGAAAAGAAAGCAACATCGTAATGCCCTACAATGAGGAAGAACGATAACTTGCCAGTGCTTAGATGCCTCCACATAAGCACATAATAAATACAGCAGGAGGTAGCAGAGCAAATGTCACAAGTATTGGCCTGGTTTTTGTTTCCCTGCTTATAAAAAATACTAAGCTTCTTTGTGCAAACTGAACAGGTGTTAGCCTGTGGGTGTTGGTCTCTGGTCCCTGCACACCAGTGGCTGTTTACCTGCCAGGCCCACGCTATAGCAGACTCCATTGCCAGCTTTCTACATGGGGCAAGTTAGTATTTTGAAGCCTCAGTTTCTCGTTCTGTAAAATGGGCCTAGTTTGCAGTTTGTTGTGAAGATTAAATGAGAGAATACTATAAGGTTTTTAGCCCCTCTTCCCTCCACTCCTCTGTAGGGACGTAAGCCACAGACCCCGAAGTCAGACAGATCTGGTGAAACTCCAGGCAGTGCTTATGTACCAAACTCTGTGACCCCTGGTTCTACCTCTCTCAGCTTCAGTTTCAGCATAAGAAAAATAGGACCGATACCTTCTTTGCAGGCACAGTTCAGGCATGACACAACCACGTGCAGGCGTACAGTGCAACAGCAGTGATTATCATCACTGGCCATTGGTGCCAGGACTGCAGGCTGGCCACACGCTCTGTCATCAGGACCCCCGCTCGGGAGAGCTCCTGGGTACTGCACGCCCAGCCGGCAACAAGCTCCGGCCTCGGGGCCAGCTGTTGTTTCTCTCTGACCCTCGCTTTTGAGCTGTCCAGCCTCAGCACAAGAGGCAGCAGCTCCCAGGGGACAACAGAGGACCTCGGAGCCCAATGAGAGGTCCAAGTCCTTCATGGTGTAGATGGAGAAGTGGAGACCTTGGGAAGGAGGCAGGGGCCTCGTGCCTCTGCTGTGCGCAGTGGGGAAGGGGCTGCCGCTATGGACTACATCATTTTTCTTTTAAATTGTCATAACGGCTAATGTTTAAAGAGAAATTTTGTGCTAAGCCTGGTGTTAAGAACCTCCGCTCTTCTCATATTATCTGCCCATGGAGGTAGGGACTATTGTCATTACTACTTTATAAATGATAACACTGAGGCTCAGAGAGGTGAAGTGACTGGCCCAAAGTCACACAGCTCGTGACAGAGGGACTGTCACTTGAACCTGAGTCTGACTCAGAGCTCAAGGGCTGTGCCCCTCTACGTGCTGCCTCACTCCTGGAGTCCCGCAAAGAATGCCAGCATCCCGCGGCACCGGGGCTGGTGGCTTCACCATTGCAGGACTGCTGAGGAGCTCAAGGACCTGCGAAGTGAAGGACCCTGTCCCCAGGCACAAGCAGGTTCAGGGGCATCCTCCACACGCCCAGCCATCCGCTGCTCGCCACCCCACTATCTCCTATCTTTTCTCCCCCACCCTGCACCTGGAAGTCGTGCAGGGAAAACTCGAGACTTATCGAGACAAAGAACAAAAGTCATGGGGGAAAGAAGCCAAGAGCCATCTCCACTCTGGGGTAGGGCCCTTCAGTTTCGCCCCTTTGAAATTTCAAATTCCAGTTTGTGGACAAAGTCCTAACTATCTCACAATATAGGTCCCCAACCACTGACCAAACTCCAGTCCAGGCAGCCACGGGGCCCGAGGCTGGCCCGGCCTCGCCGCTTCCTTTGGCAGCTCTCAAGGTCCGAGGGCTAGGGGGCCATCCCTGCTGCCCTGTCCGCCCCACAGGGGACCCCCGCCTCCCATCTGAGAGGACTGGCTTCTTCCTGGAGCTGGGATCTGACACTTGCTGGTACCAACAGCGGATACCAGGTAGGCCCCCTCCCTGTCTGGGCATCTTTTCTCCTCCTTGAGCTCCTGAAACGCTGCTCCTACCACCCTCTGCACCCCGGGTGCAGGCCACTGAGGCTGAATTCAATCACGACCCTACAAAACTTCAAGGCTGGAGAGGATGTCTCCGCTAACCCACCCATTTCGTGGATGGAGACAGCGAGGCCTCCAGGGGACTGGTGGTAGGCTGCGGGTTGAACTGTAGACCTGGGGCCCCTTGATGAGCCCCAGGGTGTGGAAGGGACTTGCTCAAGGCCACAGAGTGGCAGTGGGTGAGCTTGATCTTAACAAGGAGAACCTGTGCTTCATCACAGCCCTCATGGGCCCTGGCAGCACCATGGATGGTGGTGTGTTGGTTCACTCAATGACTGATGGCTACCGGGTTGCCACAGGAGTGTTTCCGAGAGGAAGATGAGGGAGCTCGGGGCTGAAGGCCAGTGCCTTTGGAAGGAAACAACATTCATGTGGTTAACTGATAACTGACCCCATCCCTGGGCCTCTACCGGCCTCCTTCCTCCCTCCCTCTCCTCGGGACGATTAAGACCAACTTACCTGCCTGCTAATCATTGCTGAGCCTGTTGATTTTGCCTTAAAAAATTAACTGGGCATGAGTTTGCGGTTTGCCTCACCCCTAACCCTGAAAAGGCCTGGGTGGGCAGGAGGCCTCCCGGGTTATGCAAGAGGCCACTGGCCTCCCCACGCACGTCCCCCGGCCTCCTCTGCCGCCCTCCAAAGGCCAGGTTTTGCTCAAGAGTCAACAGTCTGCTTGCTCCCCTGTACCGGGTCCTGAGCAAATTTGCTCTGTTACCAAAGAGAGATAAAAGCCGCCGGGGAAGAGCTCTCCAAACAGGGATGCAAAGCGGCAGCTTTGGGCTCGGGGTTCTAGAATCCTGCAGTGTCAGAGCCGGAAGAACCTGTAGGAGGATGTGAGCTGGGGCTTTTCAAAGTGGATTCTGAGGCTCCCAGGGGCCAAGGGGGGTGTAGTCACAGACCCTGCCTCAACAAGAGACTCCCTCTTAGATATGATCATCCTTAATATTTCATTTGAGAGCTGGAAAACCACTGGTCCAGCCTCATCCCCTCATTGTACAGATGGGGAGATGGAGGTCTGGGACAAGTGACTTGTCCAAGGATAGAAGGTCACCCTACGTAGTCAGGGTCTCCAGCCTGGACGGGAACAACAAAGGGCTCTCTCTGGACCTCAGTGATGTGTTGAAGGACATCTGTGAACAAGATGGCTCTGCAAACGCCCTCCCCTGCCATCCTCCCCTCTTTCCCAGAGCTGGCTGGAAACAGAGGGGTCTGAAAGCCACCAGAAGGCCCAAGTCAGGGGCATTCACCTGGCCTTGAGTCCTGTGGGCCCCCTGAGGAGTGTGACCAGCAGAGACTCTGCATTATAACCCATCTCAGCCATGTCCTGTCTCTGGGGGCATCAGGCCCTAGAGAAAGACGCAGAGCCCGGCCCTGACTCTCTCGACCTCTCTGAGCCTCAGTTTCTTCACCTGTAAATTGGGAGCGATGATACCTAACTCCAAGTGTTGTCATGAGGATGAAACGGAGCGAAATATGTGCCTCGATCAACACAGTCACTGTGTTATGGCTGTTTTATGGACTTTGTGTTCCTTCATTGATCTTCGCAGCCACTCCTGGAGGCAGGTAATATTTTTATCGCTATCATACAGACCAGAGGCACAGAGAGGTTGAGTCCTATGCCCCAGCTCACACAGCTGATGAGGACTAAGAGGCAGGATTCAAACCTGAGCAGTCTGGCTCTAGAGTCTGAGCTCCTAACCTGAGGCTCCTGGCCACTCCAGGGCTACCACACAGCGAGTGCCAATGACAGGTGCCCAGAGAGCAGGGCACTGGGGTAGATGCTGACCGCTGGGCTCAGGAGGTAGGGTACAGAGTGTGGTCTGGAGAGTGATTAGGAAGGAAGCCAGGAGGACTTGGGCCTGTGCGGGTGGGGCCTCCCCTCAGGCTGCCTCCTGCCAGGTGGCTTGTGACATCTGGGTTGAGTGTATTGCCGTCCTCTTGTTTATGTTCCTCCCTCCTGTTTATGTTCCTGACTTTATCTGCAGGGGTGACCTTGGGAGTTAGATGGGGCCTGCCCAGCCCCTGTGGGGCCTTAGGGATTATGGGGAGCCCTTGTCTGGCTCAGACTCCGGTTTGGGGAGTGAGGGAGGAGCCCACATCGCAGAAGCCACCCTTGGTCTTCCTGAACCCTTGCTTTGAGGGGCCCCAGGGATTTGCCTGGAGGTCACTAAGGTGAAGTGTTTGGAAGTCCTGAGTCTCAGGCCAGGGTCACTGTAAATAATTGTACAGGTTGCTCACTGCGCAAAAGTTCTCTAGCCAAAAGGGCAAGTGGGGTGGAAATGTAGCCTTTATTGTATCTGCCAAGCTAAGTGCCCACGGAGCTCTGTCTGCCCAGAGTGGGGTGCCTTTTTCTTATTTGCACAAAGTCTCCATGTGAGCTTCTGGGAGCCCTGCCCCAGGTCTGGTTCCAAATGACCTTGGGCAAGGTCATTTCCTTACCTAGCCTCGGTTTCCTGTTTGAGAAGTTCTGTCTAGCATAAAGCAAAGATTCAACCCTGATGGTGAAATAAAATCATCCAGGACCTTTAAAAAATGCCCAGGTCCCATCACAGACCAATGATCAAATCCTTGGTCTTGGGGTGGCAGGGCAGACATCAGTGTTTTTTAAAATTCCCAGATTATTCTGATGTGCAGCCAAGATCGAAAGCAACTGTAGGAGAGCTTAAAATTTGAAGCCGGAAAGGCCTAGATATGCATCGAAGTTGTACAACTTACTGCAACTTATTAGTCAAAGCTTCAGTGAGACTCAGTTTCCCCATCCATAAAATGGGAATAATGATAGCTCTTTCATGAACTCAAAACGCCGATTAAATGAGATGATGTTCAGACAGTGCTTGGCACGGTGTCCAGCACTGAGAACTCCTGGTTCTTGGTAGCGAGATTTTTATTATTGCTATTGGCAATAAGAGATCGACTTAAAACAAAGGGCCCTTCCAGGTCAAGATTCTGTGACTCAGAGCCAGGCTTTCTCTGTTCCTAGTGCAGGGGTTTCAATCTTGGCTGCACACCTGTCATATTATTGAGGTGTATGTGATTATTATTTGATATTTTACCTAATTTGTTAAAATTGTTCCATTTAGTTTTGAATTGGTTCTACATTTACGTGGTTCAAAATCAAAATATAAAAAGTTACAGGCTGGGTGTGGTGGCTCAGGCCTGTAATCCTAGCACTCTGGGAGGCCGGGGCGGGAGGATCGCTTGAGGTCAGGAGTTCGAGACCAGCCTGAGCAAGAGGGAGACCCCATTTCTACTAAAAATAGAAAAATTAGCCGGGCGTGGTGGCGCGTGCCTGTAGTCCCAGCTACTCAGGATGCTGAGGCAGGAGGATGGCTTAGGCCTAGGAGTTTGAGGTTGCTGTGAGCTAGGCTGACGCCACAGGACTCTAGCCTAGGCGACAGAGTGAGACTCTGTCTAACGAAAAAAAAAAGGTACAAACAGAGAAGCCTTGCTTCTGCCGCGTCTCCTGTCTACTGTTCTCCCCCAGCTTCTTCACCGTGGGGAGCCACCTCTCTCGCTTTCCAATGTGTCTTCAAGGGTTCTTTCTCGAGACCAAACAGCATACGAGAGCGTGCATCTTACCCCTGCCTCTGACACTGTGCTGCGCCTTGCCTTGTTTATGTGACATCACAGATTTTGCCACAGATGTTGACAGCAAGCTTCAACGAAGGTGGGATTCTTGTCCCCCATCACGGGTGAGGAAACTGAGGCTCAGGAAGCATTTTCTCAGTGAGCTAAGTCAGTAGCATGTGAACTGTCTCTACCTGGCCCCAGAGCCAGTGTTTGTTCCCCTGCATTGATGTGGCCTTCCAGGAACCCAGCCCAGACAGCTTTGGAGCCTGGCCTAAATCTCTCCCAGGCAGACCTGGCCTTCCTAGGGCAAGAGGTGGGGTGGGCTGTCAGGGTCCCCAGTGTGGCTGGGCCCCCAAACCGTTGAAGTGTGGAACAAAAATGTCCAAAGTCATCCAGATAGGGACCCAGAGAGAGGCTGTCCCCTGTGTGGAGTAGTCAGGGCCTGGTGGCCATGCCTTCCCGCACTGGGGAGCCTGCCTGGACCTCTCTGCCAGCCTCAGGGTGTGCGGGTGGCAGGGTCAGGAGGAGGAGGAGGGGCAGGGAGGGGATGGAAGCACGGCTGATGGGACGGGCCCCAGAGGAGGAGACTGAGGGCACCCCATTCCTGAGCTCAGGGAGGAGGATTTGGAATTCGAGGCAGAAGTAGCAATGAAATTTTAACCGAATGTTTTCTGCTCATGTAACCTCTGGGTTCCCTCTGGATTCTTGACCTGCTTCAGTCCACCAACTCACTGACTTTGGGCAAGTCCCTTTCCTTCTCTGTGCCTCAGTTTCCCCAACAGCAAAATGAAGGAGATTAAATAGCTGGTCTTTGGGCAGCCTTGGAGTACCCCTAAAAGACCCTATGGGGCTCCCCTCACCTTGTTGAGGGTATCTGGACCCTGCTTTGATCAGAATGTCATTCATCCCTCAGGGCCCTTGGCCTTCCCGGGTTGGGGACTGTGGGGACCAGTCCTCCACACTGCTCCTAAATCTGGAACCCTCCCCTTTGTTCCGTGTCTCTCTCCTGCCACCCCATCTTTCCTTCCAGGCAGATGTGGAGTCAGGACCATACCTGGTGGGTCCTGGGGGAAGCCCTGGCCCCAGGCCGACATCCTCCTCCTGGTGCACAGTGGGCAACCTCTTCATCCTTGAGGGAGCTCCTGCTGCCCCCCGGGCACCCCAGACCCTGCGAGCGCTGCCGGGCAGAGTTAATCTCTTAATACTGGTCACAATGAGATTTCAGGGATGGTGGGAGGCGGTCTCCATGGAAACCACAGACCTGTCCAGGACTCAGGCAAGGAATTAGCCACAGGGCTCAGCGAGGGGCTCCCAGAGACCCAACCCTCATAGGAATGGGAAACACAGTGGTCTGGACCCCTGGGTCTTGCCCTGGCTCTCCTGTTGTCTCTCTGGAGGGCTTGGGACAAACCACGCCCCATGCACTGCCTCAGCGTTCTTCTGCTGATCTGGACACTCACAGCGAGAGCCCTGTTGCCTTGCTGAGCCTCAGCTTCTCCCACTGGGGTTATAATCCTTCACTCGGCGGCTTTTCTAGAAGGGTGAAGGCTTCAGGGTCTGCCAGACCTGAGTGTGAAGCTCAGCTTTTCCCTCTCAGACTGTAAACCTAGTGAAGGCACTTCACTGCCCTAAGCCTCGGTTTCCTCACCTGTGTGATGAGCACAATAGTGCCAACATGGCGTCACTCTTGTGCCTGACTGGTGGGCAGGAACACCCAGCGAACGTGACCATGCTCTTCTCACCTCTGTCCCACCGCCCCGTCCACACTGCGCATCTGCCCTTCCCAGCCACCCGCAGCTTCCAGAACCCCGTGGCCTCTCCTCGTCTCGAGCAGAGAGCAGACAGCTCTCTCTTCGCCGCTCATTCTCCAAACTCCATCTTAGTCATCTTCTTCTGGGAAGTCTGCTGGGCTGGGCAGCACTGGGAGTTCCTCCTCTGCCCCCTCACATTTCCCAAAGCTTTACATCATCACAGTTCAGTCAGACGGTGGTTACTGGTCGCTTATCTGCCTCCTCCATTGGACTGCGTCCATTTACTGCCACATTCCCAGGACCCGGCTGGCACTTCACATAGAAAGGCTAGACAAATGCGTGGGTGAAGGAAGGAAGGAACGTGGCCATCCAAACACTCAACATTTATTCAGCACCTTCAACTTGGGCTGTTCTGGGTGCCGGAAATGCAGCAGCGCACACAACAGGCAAGATGCCGCCCTCACAGGGTCGCGGCTTAGCAAATAAAAATACGGGATGCCCAGTTACATGCAAATTTCAGATAAACAATGAGTAATTTTTTTAGTATGAGTTATGTCCCAGATAAGGCATGAGACGTGCTTATACTTTCAAAATGTGCTGTTTATCTCAAATTCGAATGAAATTAGGTGTTCTGTATGGTGCCTGGCAACCCTGCCCCCTCCCTGCAGAGCAGGCAGGGTAGACACAGACAGCAAGAAGTAAATAAATAAAAAACGAAATAAATTACAAACAGTGGTCCAGTGCAGCGAAGACAAGGAACAGCACGGTGTGGTGGCACCTGGGGAATGGGTGGGGGGCCTCTCTGGATGGGGCACTCTCCCGAGCTAGTGGCCTTTACCTGCACGGGACAGTTCTAAGCTCCAATGAGATGCTACCTGCGAAAAACTCTTTAAGGACCTTAAGGCAACGGTGGAGGCTGTTAAACTTGAGGACTCCGCGGCGGGCAGAGGGCGCAGCCGAGGAGAGGGGCTGCTGAGTCTCACTTGACAGGCTCCACACTTTTGCAACTTGGACCCGAGCCTTCGCAAACCTTCCAGAACCCTCAGCTCCACCCCTCGGGTCAGCCAATGTCCTCTGCGGGGCTGGGAGCCAGAGGAAGAGGCCAAAGGAGCTGTGTAGAGAAGCGTGGCCATCCTGGCCGCAGCTGGGAGCCCTGACACACTCCCCGCCCCACTTCTGTCCCGAGGCTGCCCCCTTGTGCAGGGCAGAACTGGCACCGCGCTGAGCCGGAGGGCGTCCGGGACGAGGCGGCCCAGACGCTCCACAGTGCCGAGCTTTGCGCTTCCCGGGCTCCTCCTAGTGGCAGATGCAGGAAATGGCGCACAGAAACTTAAATAGCCGCACGGGCTTCGCCAATCACAGCGAAGGTCACACTACAATCTCACCAATCACAGGCCCAGACAGACTACGTCTCTCCAAATCCAGCAGAAGCCAGCCTGGCAAAATCACCAATCACAGTTCGTTGGGTTTAGTTACCCCGGGCGAACTTCTGTCCAATCACACACCAGCAGGTGGCCACTGCACCAATCAGAATGCAGGATTTTAAAACTCGTTCCCAAGGCCGGCACCTTGCTGCCCATTCCACTGTCTGCAAAACGTCTGTACCCAACACCCTGTCCCAACGTGCAGGCGCCTTTGTGGACCGTCCCAGGCTTTGTAGGGGTTCCCTGTGGAAGACCGCATTAGCATTTAGGGGCATATATAATGACAGTACTAGTATTACATATCACTCCCCCCGTCATAAAAATAAATGTGTGGGTACAGGGGAGTGGGAAAAGTATGACCTTTGGGTTAGACACACCTGAATTGGGTACTGGCCTGGTGAAGCCGGACTATTCACTTCCCCTTCCTCAGTTGTTAAAAGAGAACAACAGAAACATCTCCATGTCGTAGTCCACCCCCCACCGCCCTCAGCGATTCAGCCCCCACCCTGCCCGTCACTCTCGTGGCGCCCTCCCTCGCACCCCAACTCATCAGAGAATCCAGTTCTTGCCACTTCCCACGGTATCTGGAACTGTCATCGTCTGTTTGTCTCCTCCCTGTCGCGTCACCATCATCGCTGCAAGTCTGCAAACGTCTTCCCAGTTCTCTTTTTCCACTCTGGCTTTACCAGCCGCTCGCCACCCAGGGGCCGGGAGTGATCTCGCACAAACACACATTGGATCAGATCCCTCCCCCACTTCCACTTTCGTGACTTCCTATGCATTTATGATAAAACTCGTAACACTGCCATAGACGGCGAGGCAGTGCACGACCTTATTTCTAGATCCCCACACCTCCAACCTCATTTCATTCCACTGCCCCCACCCCTCTTGGCAGCAACCATCCTGGCCACTCTTTCAGTTTTGCTTTCCCACCTCAGGAACTTTGCACATCCTTTCCCCTTTGCCAGGAATATGGTTCATTGGTTCTTTGCATGGCTGGCAAAGAGGATCCCTTCAGATCGTGACTTAATTGTCGCCTTCTCTGGGAGGACTCTCCTTCCTGTTTACGTAGGCTCTCCCCACTGCTCACCTTTTTATTTTCTGTCCCTGTAGCTGTGATTTCTTCTTAACACGTATCACAATTTGAAATTACACCTGTGACTGGTTACTGGTGTATTATCTATTTCCATGTCTTCAACCCCCATGAAGGAGATGACCCTTGTCTGTTGTATTCCCCAGGGTACACCCCACCTCTTGAACAGTTTAAAATTAAAGACATAGTAGGTGCTTAATAGATATTTTCTGGATGAATGACTGAAAGGTTTTTGAGGAGGAACTGATAACAACGTACATGAAGCGCTTAGTACATAGTAGGTATTCAGTGGAAAGGAGTCCACGCTTATTGTAGAAATTTTGGAAAGTAAAATAAAAAGAGATTTAAAAATCATCTGTGCTTCTACGTTGAGAAGGGTTCAAACTGTTAACTTGACCTTGGCACTATCAACATTCTGGGCTAGACAGTTCTGTGCGGTGGGGAGGCTGTCCGTGCATTGCAGGCCCCTTAGCAGCGTCTCTGGCCTCTAGCCAGCAGATGCCAGGAGCACCTTCCCCCACCCCCACGGTGTGACAACCAAAAATGTCTCCGACATCTACAAATGTCCCTTTCCGGTTAAAATCACCCCCAATCGAGAATCACTATGCTAGATCTCTAGACTCGCAAGAAATTTTCTCTCAGTAATTCAGTGCTTCTCAAATTTCAGGGTCCACAGGACTCCTGTGGAGACACTAATAACAATAACGATGCCTGGGGCCCTGTCTCTAGGCTCCAGGATCGGCAGTGGGCCCAGGCCTCAATACTTAATGAGCTTCCAGGTGCTTCTGACACAGGGAGACCTCAGACCCCACTTTGAAACCTCCTCCAGGAAGCCACCTGATAACCAGATAACCAAGCACTGCCCCAGGCTCCCTGCTCGCTGGGACCCTACCCTCGAATTCCCCTCCTTTCCAATGCCCTTCCCTGGGTATCTTTTAAAACTAGTGACAGAACCAAATCATAGCTCAGCCAAAGCCCACATTGCCTCATCTCCCTTCAGGGAATAGACAAAAACTGACCACAGAGTTCAGATGAAACCACTTCGGAAACAGCAGCATCTCCCGCCTCCACCAGCAAACAAGGGGGATCCTGAGCCGTTGCCTGGGAGAAAAGTCTGCTTATCAGCATAGTGTTGTTCAGACCATCTTCTCCCACCTCTGAGAACAGGTGCTGAAGGCCGCTTGGTGGGCTTGGTCATAGTGGCCAAAGTCAGACAAACCCAATGAGTCGTGACTCAGCCCATTTTTCTAGACCCATATTTTAGGCCCCCTTATTCTTAGTGTATCAGCTGTTCTCAACTATTCTGCTTCTCTCCTTTCAGGCCCATAGGAGGATTACACTTCTCTTGCTTCCTTTGAAGTTACGTGTGACTTGTTTTGGCCAATGAGATGTGAGCAGAAAACAACCTGTGTCACTCGGGGGCAGAAGCTTTCAGAGCCAGCGCCGCAGGTGCTGTGGAAGCAAGCCACCGTGGTGAGGAGGGGCCCTGGCGACCCACGGTGGATGTGTCCTGTAAGTGAGCAATAAACAGCTGCTGTGTTAAGGCACTGAGACTTGGAGCCTTTTTTGTTACTGCAGCGTAACTTCACTTGACTTGTCAGAACACCGTCTTTCCAAAGCTTCACTGATTTTTTTTTTTTTTTTTTTGAGACAGAGTCTCACTCTGTTGCCCAGGCTAGAGTGCCGTGGCATCAGCCTAGCTCACAGCAACCTCAAACTCCTGGCTCAAGTGATCCTCCTGCTTCATAGCTGGGACTACAGGTGCACGTGCCACCATGCCCGACTAATTTTTCTATTTTTGGTAGAGATGAGGTCTTGCTATGTTACCCAGGTTGGTCTCCAACTCTTGGCCTCAAAGCGATCCTCCCGCCTTTGCCTCCCAAAGTGCTGAGATTATAGGTGTGAGCTACTGTGCCCAGCCAAAGTGTCCCTTTATAGTTAGAAATCAAACAAGGTTGCCCACTAGGGGAGAAACTGCAAGTTGTCCTATATTCTGTAGTCTCCCTGTTTTCTTTTGTAATAGAACCTCTAATTTTCATATGAGTGCCTGGCTGCCTCCCCCCTCCAAAAGACTTATCTCAAGCCTTTCTTGAAGCTAGGTGTGACCATGCAGGTATGTTCTGGGACTACTGGTGTGCACCACCCAAGCCCAGCTAATTTTCTTTAAAAATTTGTTTTTAGAGACAAGGTCTCACTATGTTGCCCAGTCTGGTCTCAAACTCCTGGCCTCAAAGAAGCCTCCCACAGCACTGGGATTATAGGCATGAGCCATGGCACATGGTCTCTACTCTCATTCTTACAGCATAGTTTTACCAGCTCCAGGTTTAC
>CAUYRT010011107.1:0-18998 GCA_963574885.1 Lepilemur ruficaudatus | reverse complement strand
ATGGTATGTGTAATATATCACAATAAAGCTGTAAAAATAAAAAAAAAATAAAAAAAAGTGAAGGTGTGGCTTTTACAGTTGAAGCGGAACATTTTTTCAGCCCGTCCCTTCCCTGGCATGTGCATTACACGAGACCTGTAAGGACATCCTCCATAGATGTCAGACCCATACTGGCAGTAGCCTTTGGACTGGTCATAGGTAAAACAAAGGGCTGCAAGCCAGGAGGAGGACAAGGGGACAGACAGAGAGATAGGTATGGTTATTGGCGAGGTTTGATTGGCAGAGGAGCAGTCTGCCTGCCCCGCCGGCCGGTTAGACAGTGGAGCCCTTCGTGTATGTCTCTCGAACTTTCAAGTGCCAAAACTGGAGGCGTGCTGTCAAGATTAGTGGCAAGAGAGATGCCACTGCTAGGAGGTGTATTACTAACATCCTGAGGAATTCCTGGATCGGACTCCGAAAGAGTGGTAATGTTTAGAGACGACTTCAAGAATGTCCCAGGGCTGCAGCCGGCCTGGCAGCTGGGCCAAGGGCAGCAGGCTAAGTGAGGCTGATTAGAGGCTAGTTCTTAGCAGGAGGATAAGGCTTACTATGACCCAATAGGCAAATACTAGCAGGACTTTCTCGGTCTTACTCCACTCTGGCGGGGCTACCGAGTAAAGTCCAATGCCAAATAGAAAGGCCACAGCCCAGACACGTTCTTTTTCATCACTAGTTAGGGTAGAAGAAAATATAACAAATATGTCATGCTATAAGGAAACGAGACAAGAGAACTGTTTGCTGAGTGCCTGCCATGTACTATGCACTTTACTAGGTATTACGTCTGAGGTTTGCTATCTTTACTAAGATTTACAACTTAGAGAAGGAGATAAGTATATACATACAATTCCTACAGTTGCGGTGCAGCAGTTCCTATGGGCAAGAATAATTGAAGTTGCGCCACCAGAGGTTTATATACACCTGATCTACCTGACGTTTACAGCTCTCTTTCAAGATGAACTTACATGTGAAGGGGCTTTTTCCACTTAACAGAGGGTAAGCAGAAGTTAATACTTGATCACGACTTTTATAGAACACTTTAGTTAACAAACTGTCTTTATAAATTAACTCATTTAAACTTCCTAACAATTCTAGGAAGCAAGTATTATAAGAAGTCCTATTGTCTCTCCCTGAGATGCGGAAACGGGCTCTGAAGACTAGATAGTACGACAAGACGGTGACAGGGTGGAGTTGGACTAAATTTAAGATAATCTGCTTCAGCACAAAGCTTTTCCCACTGCAGTGCAGCTGTGCTGCGCAGCTGCTGAAATAACCAGCTTTACACTCACCCATTCAGTCCTCTAGTCTTGGACACACAGCCTGCCAATAAGTCAACGAAGTCACGTGCTTCCCCATCTGCGCTTGCGCACGGGAGGAACACGCTCTCCGGAAGGCGCCGGGCACTCTGGGCGTGCGCAGACGCAGAGCTGCCTCAGGCGGAAGTCGGGCGTCCGGGATTCGGCCCCTGAACACCCGGCGTGAAAGGAAGGTGGCAGCCGCGGAGCGGCGCGCATGCGCGGCGGCTCTCCCTGCTGAAGGGTTGCGAGGCGGACCCGAGCGGCCAGCTGGGCTCGGAGCGGGGCAGCGGCAGGATGGACGAGGACGTGCTCACCACCCTGAAGATCCTCATCATCGGCGAGAGCGGGGTGGGCAAGTCCAGGTGAGGCGGGTGTGCGCGGCGTGACGAGGGTGGCGGGGCTCTCTCCGCCTCCGTGGCGGCTGTCCCCTGGATCGCGACGGGAACGGTAAACGGCGGCGGCCGGGCGCGGGCCGGCTTCTCTCGCGCCCTCGTCGGCCTCTGGGCCGCGCGCTGCTGCGGCTCCTGCTCCCCGCGCCCCGCCCGGGCCTGGTCACGGCCTCTGCCGGCCCGAGTTCCCTGGATCGCTTTCCCTCTTGTCGCACCATGCTGGAAAAAAAACGAAAAACAATCCCGAGGGCCGCCAGCCGGCCGCCTTTTGCTTCGGCGGAGCTCAGGGCGTGGCGGGCGGCTTTGGGCCCGAGTCCGGCCGAGGACGACGCCTCGCCACGAGCCCCTCAGGGTTCAGGCCACCTGTCACCCCGGGAGCTGGGAGCGGTAACTTTGTCACTTTGGTATTTCTGTGGGGCTTGCTGTAAATAACGTAATGTTCTGCACAGGAAGTTTCGTGACGCCTTAGGTCGCATTCCTGGCCTGTTTTGGCGCAGCTTGTTGTCACTTCTTTTATTATTACTTTTATTAGTTGGCTGGGAAAGAACTCCTTGGTCTTGTGACTGCTTGAAAAATTCACTTTAGTGTAAGATGTGAGTGTGTAAGCTGTGGACTACTTTTGAAAATAAAATTTGTTGTTTTGCTACATCATATGGAGGTACAACTCAGTATTGTGCCTTTTCGTTTTTGACTCTTGGGCAAAATGGTATTGACAATAGGTAGAGTTGAGTATAAGGTAAGACACGGATCTACGTGGATGTTGCTAGAGGGTTGTGATTTCATCTAGGTCTTGGAACAAAGTTCTCCAGGTGAAGTCATTCTTGTCATCTGATTGTGAGTAGGTTATGGTCTAGGCGGTCTTGATCTGTCAACAACATTCAAAGGCTGTAAGCAATTTCATATTTTAGCTGTGCCTCCTGATAACACGTATCTTTCAAATAACTTTTAAAATCACTTCATAAAGTCTTTTTTAGATACTTAAGGACTTGAAAGCTTATTATGTAATCTGTTGAGACGTTATGTATTTTTAAAGTTTGACAACACATTTTCATAGTTTTTCTTGTTTAACATACTGTGTGTATACTGGAGTGAGGGATTTGCAAGTACCAAGGAATAGGTTCGTGAAACACTGTGGATTAGCAAAATTGTGATGTGTGTGTGTGCCTGTTAAAGAGCTGAATAAAATCATTTTCATGATCACCATCTGTTACTGTGCATATGTATTTTAGAGTTAAAAAGTTAATGTAGTTGACATTGTCTCAATAGGAATTCCATACCCTTGTGATCTTTCTTTTCTGCTTTTTTTCCTTGAGATATGGTCCTCGCTTAAGTTCATGTATATAAAATTTCTGTTCTTGAAGTCAAAGATGGTTGTCATTTCAGGTGGTTCAACCCAATGAAATTGTTGGTTGCTATTTTATCTAAATGTACTGTATGGATGACAGATTCAGGTGTGTTAATATTTTCTGGAAGGTTAACTGGAGGTACAGTTATCTGGAGTACATAAACAAGGTTTCTTTTTAGAGTCAGTTAAGTGGATTATTTGGTGTTCGTAGTTCACCCCTCCCTAACAAAGTTATTGGGCCTAATCTGCTTTAAAATTTTTCCTCAAGATGTAGTGGTTAATTATCAACTGCACACTGCAAAATTTTAACACTTTACCTCTTTCAGAAAAGGATTGCATTTAGGGAGTTGTCTTATTTTTCTAGCTAGATAGACACGTTATTGGCCTATGTGATATACTCTGGGAAACAGGCTTGAACACTTTGTGGATAAGATGAGAATAAATGACTCAACTAAAGTGTAAGTCTATGCCTTTTAAGGCAAATTGGTACAAAAACATTTGGCGTAATTAACGATCTTAAAGGGTTATTCTAACCAGTAGTTTATTTCTGTTTCTTTACAGAGCTGGAGCTTGTGAAAGTGAGATAGCACTTGTGGTGTTGAGGAATTATTGCACAACAAAAGGGTAGTTTAATCCAAATTATGGGTTACTTTCCAGTTTATTTCATAGTGTTGGAGTGTAAAGGGTATATGATACTAACAAGGAGACCAGGATTGTGAAACTGGGATTGCCGCTTGTGCGACCTTGTGTGTGATACTTGAACACTGTAGGCCTTCATTTGAAAAGTGAGGGAAGGAATGGAAACCTGTCAAACCCTATCTATGTTAAATGCATAAGATTCTTTCATTCTATATCTAGGCCTGGTGAACTAAAAATGTAGCAAGGTGTATCAAGAACTGGAAGGAATTATAAAGACCTTCCATTATCTAAATTGCTGTCCCTGGGACACTTCTTCCCATCCCTTCCTTAGTATTGGTATATTTCGTTTGCAAATAAATACAGATTAGTTATAATCACACTATATCATAAATCTGGTCTTATCTGAGTGGTGTGATGGTAGTTACTCCTTCCATCTATAGCTCTCCATGGAAAGTATTTTGCTCCTTGAACTTTGAAAATAGGAAGGCATACATATACAATACTGTAAGAATGTTGGTTCTTAATCATTTGGGGGTTGTGGATTCCTTTCAAAGTCTAATTGAGAAATGGATTCTGCCTAGAAAAATGCATACACAGAATTTAGAATACCAGTGTACCCCTGGCTAAGATCTGATTTATACTCAGAGCCTATAATTAAAATTTGTTAATTTACACCATACCAATTTCTTGTCTTTCCTGACAAAGTACCCCTAATGACAAGGGCTGTTGTAAGGATTAAGAATTATAGGAGAAAAGCCTGTGGCTCAGTATCTGGCGCATTGTCATATGTACAATACATAATAGCAAATACCATTATTATTGTATTATTATTATGGTATTATTACTACTACTCTGTGAGGTTATGTTAACCTATGTTTTTGTAATAATATTTTCTGTGGTGACCAAGTTTGTGTGTGTGTGTGTGTGTCTTTTCTATTTTTAAATTATGGGTAACTGAGCATGTTGAGAGAGAAGAAAATTTTTATAGGTAGTCTTTAAAGAGTCTTACTAGTGCTGTCACCTAACTTATGTTGGAAGTAAGTAAATATAGTCATGATGTTAAATAGAAAAATCTAGAATATGACTCTTGTTTTACTTTGATTCTGTAGTGCTGGTTTTATGGTAAACACAAGAAAACAAAACCGAGAAAGGGAGAATTAGTCTATCAAATGTAATTAATGACACTGGATTTGGGAACTACCAGGAGGCCATTATGTTTTGCAATAAACTCTGGGCAGAAATTATCTCTAGCAACAATAATCACAACCTATAGAATTATTCATAAAATTTTTTGTAATTTAGACATCCTACGTGTTTCTTTGATTTTTATTAATGCAAACAGGTCAATAGTCTTCTACTTTAGGAATTAATATGAGGGAAGATTGATGAATTTTAAAATCTGGTGCTTTAGCAAAAGCTTAGATTTTATTTTTGGAGAGCTAATAACTGACACTTCTGAGAGTTTTTAAATTTTATTATTAAGTAAAATAATCCTGGGAGATGTTCAATCTTAAGTATCCTTCTAATCTGGTGTGTTTTGCTTTCATCCCTTTCTTTCTAGTTTCTTTACCATTTCCTAGGTTTAGTCCTACATTATCTCTCATCATAACCATGGCAGTTGTCTTCTGTTGATTTCCTTTTATTTTTTGCTGGCATTAACTTTTCAAAGCATAGAGCAGTTCTTGTCATTCCTTTCTTTAAAAGTCTTCACTAGCTCTCAGTTGCCTACTGGGTTCTTTACACCCCACCTAGCATTTGACAGAATATACCTCCTCTGGTTGCCCTGTATCTTTCTACTTTTTTTTTGACCGTATCTTCCCACTTGGGTAGTAGTCACACTACTTAATACAGAATGCTAGGTTTTCATACCTTTCTGTTTTTACTTGAATTCAGACTTTTTTTTAAAAAGTCAATTTGTTGCATTCCAAGAGACTTTTTGTCTTTTTCCCCTTTTCATCTGTATCAATTAAAGCATAGTCTGTGGCTATTTTCTCAGAAGGCCATAACAGTATAGTTTAAAACAAAAAACAAAAAACATAAAACCACCTTCGCACTTGGGGAATTATGTAGGGGAGCATGGGGAATATATTTGCTAGTAAACTACTTTGCTCTTGGGATTTTTTAATTGTCTTTCCAATAATTTAATTCCTCTGTATATACTTGCTCTGAGGCAGTATTTATAGAAGCAGACCTATATCACATATTCTTATATGTGTCTAATAACTCCTGACAAAATATAACAATCACGTACACATTTATCATATGTTGAGGAAGAAAAGTCAAATTCCTAATGTGTCTTTTTAACATCTCTTTTAGCCTACTCTTGAGGTTCACAGATGATACTTTTGATCCAGAACTTGCAGCAACAATAGGTAAGCCTGTGTTTAAAAATTCATTGGAAATACTGAGTATTTTCTTGCCTTTGGGCTGTTTTATCTAAATCCCCTTACCCTCCTCTCACCACCCTACTGCTTCCATGTCTGTTGAAATCATTTTTTTGCTTAAAGCCAGTCAAATTTAGCAATGGGGAGTTGTATACCAACTTTAGTGACATGAATGTTAGTAAGTTCTAATAACCCACTACCATCAGATGAGCTTGAAATCTTATTTTTCCTTCAAGACTTAACTTTGATATCATTAAATTTCTGAAGCCTGTCTGAATTTACCAAGCAAAAATAACTTTATCTGTTGTCTCATGAGACTTTGTTAAAACCACTGATATTATGATTATCTGTACACACATTTCTTTCCTGTACTATGGATTGTCTTTTATTTTTGCAGTGTACAGCAGTTATTTGAGTGTTCATTGTGTTCCAGGCACTGTCTTAAGAGGTGGGGTTATAATGATGAATAATACAAACTTGGTCTTCGTCATCATGGACCTAACAGTAGAATGTGTTAATTTTGTATTTTCAGCATTTGCTAAAGTATTTGGCATGTATTCTGAAGTTCACATATTTGTTGATGTTAGTTATTAAGGATCATTAGGAACAATGATATCTAAGTGCCTTTTTAAAATAAAATTTAGATTGCCTGAAAGTGGTTTGTCCTACGAACTTACTATACTAGAATATGTGAGAAGATGGGGTGAATATTTTGGTATCCCATGTGTAGAGAAATTTCATGATCTGATGAGAATATAGTAAAGATGATCCCAGCATTATTGTTAGGGAAAATAATTTCTCTTAACTACCTTTATTTGTTTTCATTTATTGTGTGTCTATTTTTTTTCTTTTTATTGTGAGATATTTCCAGATGTAGAGATAAGTTGTAAAATAGCACAAAGAATTCTTGTGTATCTCCTGAAATTCCCCAGATGTTGACATTTATCACATTTGCTTTATCATTCTCTGTCTACATATTACACACATACGGTATACAGTATTCTTTTTCTCTTTTTCTTTCTCTCCTTTTTTTTTAAGAGATGGGTCTCGCTGTGTTCCCTAGGCGGGAGTGCAGTGGTGCAATCATACCTCACTTCAGCCTCAAACTCCTGGGTTCAAGCGATCCTCCCACCTCCTCAGCCTCCTGAGTAGCTGGCCTTGAACTCCTGGCCTCAAGCCGTCCTCCTGCCTCACCTCCTGAGTAGCTAGGAATACAGGCGTTGGACCACTTGAGGCCAGGAGTTTGAGACCAGCCTGGGCAATACAGTTAGACGCCCCTACTCTGAAAAAAATATATATGTCTTTTATACTTAAGCATCAGATTACTTTCTGCCTTTCTTGAATAGGACTCTCCAGGTTATCAATTTGTAAAAAAAAAAGTTGTAGTAAAATATACATAACATAAAATTTACCACTTTAACCATTTTAACTGTACAATTCAGTGACATTGAATATATTCACATTGTTATGCAACTGTCACAATTGTCCATTTCTAGAACTTTTTCATCACTCCAGACAAAAACTCCGAACAAATTAAACAATAATGTCTTGTTCCACTCTCCCTTCAGCTCCTGGCAACCTTTGTTCCCCTTTTTGTCTGTCTGAAATTTGCCTATTCTAAGTACCTCATATCAGTGGAATCATATAATATTTGTCATTTTGTGTTTGGCTTATTTCACTTAGCGTAATGTTTTCAGGGTCCATCCATGTTGTGGTATCAGAATTTCATTCCATTTTATGGCTGAATAGTATTCCATTGTGTATGTATACCACATTTTGTTTATCCATTGATCCACTGATGGACACTTGGGTTGCTTCTACCTTTTGGCTATTGTGATAATACTGCTGTGAATTTTGTTGGCCAAGTGTATGTTTAATTCCCTGCTGTCAGTTTTTGGGGTATATACCTAGGAGTGGAATTCCTAGATTATATGATAATTCTATTTTTGGCTCTTTCAGAAAACACAAAAGTTTTTTACAATAGCTATGCCGCTTCACATTTCTATCAGTAATGCACAGGGATTCTAATTTCTTCACATCCTTGTCTGTACCTGTTATTTTCTGCGTTTTTTTAATAGCCATCTTAATGGGCATGAAGTAATATCTCTCTTCTTTTCTAGCTCCTTAAAGTGTAAAGTTAGTTATTGATTTGAAATCTTTCTTTTATAATATATGTTTTTATTTATTTATTTATTTTTTTTACTGTGACCTCATTTGGAAATATATATGTTTACAGCTGTAAATTTCTCTCTCAGAGTTGCTTTTACCGAATTCTATAAATTTTACTATGTTGTGTTTTCGTTTATCTCAAGGTACTCTCTAATTTTTTTCTGTGATTTCTTCTTTGTCCTGTTGATTGTTTAAAAAGGTATTTTTTCATTTCCATGTTTGTGGATTTTCCAGTTTTCCTTCTGTTATTAATTTCTAATTTTATTCTATTGTGATCACAAAAATAGTTTGTATAATATTATTTCAGTTTTTTGGGTTATATGAAGACTTGTTTTATAGCCAACATGTGGTCTATCCTGGTGAGTGTTCCATGTGCACTTGAGAAAAATATGTTGTAGAACAGAGTGTTCTGTTGGGTCTCATTGGCTTGTAGTGTTGTTCAGATCCTTTATTTCCTGTTCATAATGTATCTCATTGCTCTATCCATTATTGAAAGTGGTATATTAAAATCTCCAACTGTTTGTGTAAGACTGTTTTTTTCCTTCAATTCTGTCAGTGTTTGCTTCATGTACATTGGGGTCTGTTCTATGGTGCATGAATTTTTATAATTGTTACATCTTCTTGATGAATTGGCCTTTTCCTCAACATATTTTGTCCTCCTTTGTCTCATAACAGTTTTTGACTTAAAATCTATTTTGTTTGATTTCAGTATAATCACCCCTGTTCTCTTTTGGTTACTATTTGCATGGAATATGTTTTCCTTCCTTTTCACTTTCAACCTATCTGTGTCTCTAGATCTAAAGTGAGTCTCTTATAGAAAGCATATGGTTAGGTTTTTAAAAATATTCTGCCAATCTCCTCTTGATTGGAGAGTTTACTCTGTTGCATTTAATGTAATCACCAATACAGAAGGACTTCTGCCATTTTGCTGTTTGTTTTCTTAAAGAGTTTTTGTTCCTATTTTCTCAATTAGTCTTTTGTGTTTAGTTGATTTTTTGTGACATGCTTTGATTCTCTTCATGTTTTCTTTTGTGTATATTCTACAGGTATTTTCTTTGTGATCTGTTTCTTTTTTTTTTTTTTTTTTGAGACAGAGTCTCACTTTGTTGCCTGGGCTAGAGTGCCGTGGCGTTAGCCTAGCTCACAGCATCCTCAAACTCCTGGGCTCAAGTGATCCTTCTGCCTCAGCCTCTCAAGTAGCTGGGACTACAGGCATGCGCCACCATGCCCGGCTAATTTTTTCTATATACATTTGGTTGGCCAATTAATTTCTTTCTATTATTAGTAGAGACGGGGGTCTCGCTCTTGCTCAGGCTGGTTTCGAACTCCTGACCTTGAGCAGTCCGCCCGCCTCGGCCTCCCAGAGTGCTAGGATTACAGGCGTGAGCCACCGCGCCCGGCCAAGCATCCCTTTTAAAACCTGGACCAAAACAAGGACACCTTGCTTCTACCAAGTTTTTCACTGGTATACTGAAGTCTGGCACAAGATAAGGAAAATAAATGTATGTGGGGACAGGAAAGGTTATCCCTTTTTCAGGGGTAAAATTAACATAAAATCAAATACAAGTTTTCTCATGTGTAAGAAACTAGAGTAAAACATTAGACTAAAAATAGCTTTTACATAGCACCCAGTTTGGTTTTGGCAGGATAAAGTTGATAACCTGAACAGCCCTGCCCCTGAAAACAACCAAAAAGGCTTAAATAAAACGTTTAGGAAAACATTAATACATCACATAGTTCTCGAATTTGGATGCAGGGTGCCCAGCTGTCCAGTCATCTATTCTCAGAAACAAGGTGGGAGTCGGATCCTGGGAGGGAGTCGGAGCTGGCGCTGCCTCTTCCCCAAACCCCGATGGCTGTGCTTCTGCTCTGCCGGCCATGGGTGGGAGGGAGGGGGCATCTGCTATGAGCGCCTGGCGTGAAACTTGGTGCTGGATGCAGGGGCCCTGTCCCCTGGTATCTGTAAGCACAAGATGGCCTCCAGGTGGGTTTGCCCTCAAAGTCATCTGTGTGGTCCCAAAACTCTCAAATGGAAAATTGAGGTGTTGCCTTGTTGGTAATAGTCTAGGCACATCATAGATACTTTCTGATGAATTCAGCTTCCACCCATGCGTCAGAGAGGTCCCCCGGATAAAGTTCCGGAAACAGGAGCTGCCAGTAAAAGATGAGAAAGCGCAGGGAGCAGAACACCGGCAGCGGCAGCCCGCAGATGCCACAGGTATCAGACTCTGGCCTGTAAAAGACTTCGGAGTTTTTGCTTTTCTGGGTGGGTTGAAATAAGTGTGTGTGTGTGTGTGTGTGTGTGTGTGTGTGTGTGTGTGTGTAAAGACTTTGGAGTTTGGAAAAGAACTCCCTCCCAAAGCTAAAAAAAGAAACGACAGCTATGAAATAATGATATGATTCTTAATTTTTTCTTTCTTTTTTTCTTTTTTTTTTGAGAGAGAGTCTCACTTGCTCTGTCATCCTGGCTAGAGTGTAGTGGCATCATCATAGCTCATTGCCTCACTGCAACCTCTAACTCCTGGGCTCAAGTGATCCTCCTGCCTTGGCCTCCCAAGTAGCTGGGACTACAGGCACACACCACCATGCCTGGCTGATTTTACTATTTTTAGTAGAGACGGGGTCTCACTCGTGCTCAGTCTGGTCTCAAACTCCTGAGCTCAAGTGATCCTCCCACCTTGGCCTCCCAGAATGCTAGGATTATAAGAATATGATTCTAGGCTGGGCGTGGTGGCTCATGCCTATAATCCTAGCTCTCTGGGAGGCCGAGGTGGGATAATTGCTTGAGCTCAGGAGTTTGAGACCAGCCTGAGCAAGAGCGAGACCCCATCTCTACTAAAAATAGAAAGAAATTAATTGGCCAACTAAAAATATATAGAAAAAATTAGCCTGGCATGTGGCACATGCCTGTAGTCCCAGCTACTTGGGAGGCTGAGGCAGAAGGATTGCTTGAGCCCAGGAGTTTGAGGTTGCTGTGAGCTAGGCTGACGCCACGGCACACACTCTAGCCTGGGCAACAGAGCGAGACTCTGTCTCAAAAAAAAAATAAAAAAATAAAAAAAGACAGAATACAAATCACCTGTAGAAGAAATGAAAGAGGAGTTATCATTACAGATTCTACAATCATTAAAAAGATAAGAGGATACTGTGAAAAACATTATAGCAACAAATTCAACAATTTAAATGAAATAAATGCCTTGAAAAATACAGCCTCACTGAATCTACATAAGATGAAATAAAATTTAATTCCAGAAGTTTTGATATGCTGTATTTTCATGTTCACGCAGATCAAATTACTTTTTAATTTTTATTATGATTTCTTTCTTTACCTATAATCAACTTCTAAATGGGGGATTTTTAAATCATGTGTACGTTATTGGTTTCTAGTTTAATTCCATTATAATCAGAAAACATGCTTCATATTATTTCAGTTCTTTGAAAATTTTTATATTAATATTTTATTTATGGTCCACTACAAGATCTATTTTTGTAAATGTTCCATTGACATTTGAAAAGAATGCGAATTACAAATTCGTTGGGTCTAAAGTTCTATATATTTCAATTTGGTCAAGTTTCTTAATTATAGTATGCAAATATTTTATATCCTTAATGATTTTTTGTCTGCTTCTTTTGTCTGTAATTGAGAAAGGTACATTAAATCTCTGATTATAAATGTGTTTATTTATCCTGCTATTAATGGTTTTGTCAGCTTTCACTTTCTATAGTTTGAATTGTGTTACTAGGTACATACAAATGTAGGGTTTTTGTATTTTCAGTTGTGATTGACGTTAAGGATTATGAAATCTCCTTACCTCAAACTATATTCTATTTTATATTAATATAGAAACATTAGGTTTTTTTGTGGTCAGTGTGTGAATTATTGTATTTTTTCCATCTATTACTTTCAACCCATTGTTTTGTCAATTTATTTTCAGTGTGCTTCTTATAAAGAGCACTCATTTGGGTTTTTAGGTTTTGTTTTTTTCATTCAGGTTGATAATCTTATCTTTTAATTAGATGCTTAGTCTATTTTCATTTAATCTAAGAAAATTGTTAGGTTTATGCTTGGAACTTTGCTATTTATTTTCCATTTTTCCCATTTGCTCTTTGTTCCTTTATTCTTGCTTTATTGCCTTCTTTTTGGTGAATCAAATACTGTTTATTATTCTCTTTCATTTCTCTTAGTTATATAGTCTTGTATTATTATAATAGTTAGTAGTCACCCTAGAGCTTGTAATGCACGTTCTTCACTTACTACAATTTATCTTAACTAAGTACTTTTACCATTTCCCAACAATCTAAGGAACTTATAAGTATTTAATTCCATTTGTACCCTTCTGCCCTTTTCTTTATTATTTTCATATAGCTTACTTTCAACATGTTATAAATCCTACAAGACATTATTATTGTTGTTGTTTTAAAGAGTCAATATTATATTATCTTTGCCCACACATGTATTTTCCCATTGTATTTTATTGCTTTATTTCTTTTACTCCTTTCTGAAATTTCTTTCAAGAATCACTTTTCTTCAGCTTGGAAAACTTCTGCTAATATTTTTTGGTGTTGCAGATGTGCTGGTGTCAAATTGTCTAATATTTTCTTTGTCTGGAAAAGTCTTTATTTAGCCTTCAGCTTTGAAGGATATTTTCACAGCATACATAATTCCAGGTTGGCAGTTTTGTCCTTTCAGCTCTTTAAAGGTGATAATCCATTGTCTTCTGATTTTCATATTTTCTATTGAAAAGCTGGCCATCAGGATTATTATTGCCACTTTTGAGAGTAATATGTCTTTTTCTTTCCTGCCTACTTCTAGTATTTGTTTTTGGTCTTTACCAGTTTGACAAATTTTGCTTTTATAACAGCTCGTTATATAAAGATGTTTAAAATCTTTTTATCAAGGTTTATATAATTATAATACCTGTAATCCTTACTGTTCCAAAGAGATAAAGAAAAGGAAAATTGGAGACTTCAAACCTGGTTAATACCATTAACCTTTCTCAGCAAGAGATTTCTTTACCATTAGAACAATAATCCTGAATCTCATCTTTAAAAGATGATCTCAAAACATTGTGACTTTGGAGAAATAATCCTCTTGAGAAAAATACTAGAGATTTCTGAATCCTTCCAGTTATCAACATCATCTTAAAATCCATCCTCAATTGATACTCTCACAAAATTGGCAATTCTGGGGTTTTAATCAAGTACAACAGCAAATATATACAGTTGGTCCTCATTAGTCAAAGATACTGTATTTGGGAACTTGCCTACTTGCTAAAATGTATTTATAAACAAAAATTAATATTCATGCTGTTTTAATGTCATTTGTGAATATGCACAAATGGCCAAAAATTTGAATTACCCAATGAGCACATTTTCAGCAAAAGTCAAAGATGGTGAACCTTTGTTTACTATTTTAACTCTCATACTGTAAACAAGTATCCTTTTCATGGTCTTTTTACTGCTAGGTTTATTGCATTATTGTGCATTTTGCTTGTGATTATAATGTTTAAAATGGCCCTTCAGTCTAGTGCTGAGATGCTGTCTAGTGTTTCTAGGCAAAAGAAGGCTATAATGTGCCTCTTGAAGAAAACACAGGTGTTAATTGTCTTAGTCCACTTGTATTGCTATAAAGGAATACTTGAAGCTGAGTAATTTATAAAGAAAAGGTATTTATTTGTCTCACAGTTCTGTATAAGGAGGATGGTATCAGCATCCGCTTATGGTAAGGACCTCAGGAAGCTTATGGCGGAAAGCGAAGGGCAGCCGGCATTACACTGTGAGAGGAAAGAAGCAACAAAAGAAAGGGGGGGCAGGCTCTTTTCAACAATCAATTCTCATGGTAATTAATATAAGCAGAACTCATTCATTATGTTAGGGACCACACCAAGCTATTCATTAGGGATCCACCCTCATTACCCAAACACCTTCCGCCAGGCCCCACCTCCAACACTAAGGATCAAATTTTAACATGAGATTTGGAAGGGCCAAATATACAAATTATTTCAATAAGCTTCACTCAGGCATGAGTTATGGTGTTGTTGGCTGTGAGTTCAATGTTAATGAATCAACATTTTACTGTAAATAAATTGTCTTTAAATAGAAACACACATAAGACAAAGTTTCCTGTGAATAGTTTGACAAAAGTGTTGGGATCAGACACTAACTGGAACCTAACCCTGTATTTCCCCTTGAAGGAAAGGTTCAATATTCACTAACTCAGTGTTGGTGATGACTTTGTAGAACATAGCTACCATAAATAATGAGAATTGACTGTAAGTGGACAAGTAGTAAAATTGACCATCAAACAGAAGATGAATATTTTCCAATTTAAAACTCTGTGAATTGGCAATTACATTAAATGCAGTGTAAATTGGATTTTTAAAAAATAGTTTAACTATTAATAATATACTCCTCAAAAACAGACAACTGGTGAGTTGCTGAAAAAGAAAAATTAAATCCTACTTATAACTTGATTTTGGCAAAAGAGGAACTTTCTTTAATACCCTTCCTAATTAAAACATATTTAGTTTCCAAATGGCAGCAACCTATCCAGGTTGCTATTCCAGGCTTACTATTCCTAACTGTCAGTCCTTATTTCCATAAATTGAGGTTGTTCACAAGTGATATAAACATCTACAACAACAGGCCATGAGGTAGGAGTTACTTTCTATACGGTCACATTAGGCGGCATATATTCTACATTGTCCTAGCTCTACTGAAGTAGCAAAAAGAAGGGGTTCAGATCAGACACTGAGGCCAGACCTCTGAGCTGAAGTGCAGCCCTGCCACTTACTAGCTGTGGGATGTTGGACACCTTATGTAAGTTCTCTGCCCGAGTTTCCTCATTTATAAAATGATGATGAAAATAACACAACCTCAAAGAGTTGAAAAGAGAATTAAATCAATTAGTATTGACAGAGCATTTAGAAGAGTGTTTGTACCATTTCTTATCATTTATGATGTACAACTATTATTTTTATTACCAGCCCTGTGTACAAGATAAAGATGCATTGGGTGAGATGTCAGTGGATCATACCGAAGGTTTAAGTGATTTGGAAGGGGAAATGTGGTAGACCACACACGACTGTATCTTCCTCCTGTTCCTGTTCAGCATGTATATTATAATATGTCATAGATGTAGACATTGCTTACCTACTAATCAAATCTATGAATGGTAAAAAAATGGAATAAATTCAGTCCAAAATTATTTTCCCTTTGTAATACATATACCTTACTGCTACCAAAGTTACTTTTCTTTTTTTCTTTCTTTTTTATTTCAAAATATTAAGGGGGTAGTAATGTTTTTGTTACATGGAAAGCTTTTATAATGCTTTCATCAGGGCTTTTAGTGTACTCATCACCTGAGTAATGTTCTTTGGACCTATTAGGTAGGTTTTTATCCCTCACTTCCTCCCTCTCTCTGCTTCGTGATTTCCAATGACTTTTACTTCTTTCTGTTCCCATGTGTGCCCGTTGATTACTTACAAATTATTAGAGAGTACATGTGGTGTTTGTTTTCCCATTCTTGAGATACTTCCCTTAGGATAACGGTCTCCAGTTCCATAAAAATTGCTGCAAAAAACATTAATTCTTTTCTTGTTATGGCTGAGTAGTACTCAATGGTATATATACACCACATTTTGTTAATCCACTCATGAACTGATGGGCACTTAGGTTGATTCCATATCTTTGCAAATGTGAATTGTGCTGCAACAAACATTTGAGTGCAGGTGCCTTTTTGATAAAATGACTTCGTGTCCTTTGGGTAGATACCCAGCAGCGGGATTGCTGAATCAAATGGTAAGTCTATATTTGTTTCTTTGAGGAAACATCATATAGTTTTTCATAGAGGTTGCAGTCATACCAACAGTATAAAAGCATTTCTTTCTCTCTGCATCTATGCCAGCATCTATTGTTTTTTGAGGTTTAATAATAGTCATTCTGACAAGGCTAAGGTGATACGTGGTTTTCATTTGCATTTCCTTGATGATTAGTGATGTTGAGCATTTTTTAATATGTTTGTTGCCCATTTGTCTATTATCTTTTGAAAAACTCCTGTTCATGTCATTTGCCCACTTTTTAATGGGGCTGTTTGCTTTTTTCTTGCTGATTTGTTTGAGTTCTTTGTAGATTCTGGATATCAGCCCTTTATCAGATGTATAATTTGCAAATATTTTCTCCCATTCTGTAGGTTCTCTATTTGTTCTGTTGATTATTTACTTTGCAGTGCAGAAGGTTTTTAATTGAATCAACTCACATTTATTTATTTTTGTTGTTGCTATATTGCCTTTGGACTATTAGTCATAAATTCTTTTCCTAGACTGATGTCTAAAAGGGTTTTTCCTATATTTACTTCTAGAATTTTTATGGTTTCATAACTTATATTTAAGTGTCTCATCCTCTTGAATTTATTTTTGTAAATAGTGAGAGATAGGGGTCCTATTTTATTCTTATGCATGTGGATATCCAATTTTCCAAGCAAAATTTATTAAATAGGGCTTCTTTTCCCCAGTGTACATTGTTGGTGGCTTTGTTGAAGACCAGTTAGTTGTAGATAGCTGGTTTTTATCTGGATTCTCTGTTCTGTTCCATTGGCCTATGTCTCTATTTTAATCTTGCTGCTCATTGTTGGTCTGTTCATAAGTTCTGTTTCTTCCTGACTGAGTGTTGGGAGGTTGTGTGTTTCCAGGAATTTGTCCATTTCCTCTACATTTTCTAGTTTATGTGTGAAGAGATTTTTGTAGTATTCACAAATATTTTGTATTTCTGTGTTATCATTTATAATATCTCCCTTTTCATTCTTGATTGAGCTTATTTGGGTCCTTTCCCTTCTGTTCCTGGTTAATCTAGCAAGAGGTCTATCAATTTTATCATTTCCAAGAACCAACATATTGTTTCATTGATCCTTTGTATTACTTTTTTGTTTTCCATTTTGTTTAGTTCTGCTCTGAGTTCTGTGATTTCTTTTCTTCTGCTGCCTTTGGGTTTGATTTGCTCTTTCTTTTCTATTTCCTTGAAACATGTCATTATATTATTAATTTGTGGTCTTTCTGTCTTTTTGTGGATCACCCTGTGTGAAGATGGAAGAGACTGGCTGAGAACTACAGGATGGTGAATTTCTGTTCAACAGAAGACAACTTTATAATGATTATACTTGTCTGAAAATATATAATAGGATACCTCAAAAGAAAATCTATGATTTTTTAAATGAGATAAAGAAGCTAGGTAGCTTCTTTAGAACTGTTTTCATCTCTGAGTAATTCTGATGACTAAAGTGGGAGCTGGGAGAATATATAAAGCAAGGGCAATAGTTTAAAACCAAATTCTGAATCATATCATTTATGGGTAATCAAGAATATACAGTGTTCATAGGCATAGTCTCCAAATGCTTTCCAGATAGTAAAAAGGAAATTGAAGTACATAAAGAATTTTATACATCTTAATACACCTTACTTTTGCAAACTAAAAAGGTTTCTTCTAAGCTCTTCAAATAACACAAGTGAGCTGTTACTTCTAAATTTAAAGCTCATGCAAACACAGCAATAGTCTGTCATCAAAAATTGAAGGTCAGTTTTAATCTCATTCTTTACAAAAGGCCAAGTTTTAAAAATTCAAATTGATGGTATTATGGCCCTCACAAATCCATTTTTTCATGTAACCTCACTGATTGATTTTTAATATGGTGCTTTTTAAGAGGCCAAGTGCAAATGGTTAATTATCAAAGTAAACCAAGAACTTACAACAGAGAAGCACTGCTGTAATTAGTCTCTATTTCTTGTTGCTCATGGCTAACACTCAGCCACGGAGTCAAGACAAAGACCCCAATCTGGACCCCAAGAAAATTTATATGTTATTAGAAATGGCATGTTCCACAAGATATAACGATGATTATCCAAACACTTTGTTCCTTTGTTATGAGTTTGGATGCAGCTACCTGCTAACCAGTAACTCATTATTGTGTTATGTTTTCAGCTGCAGGGGCCACTGACAATGGAAGTATCTGCCACTTTCTACCTGAGACTTTTCTATAACTGTGAGAACATGTTCTGCGTGTGTGCCGGGTACACTGGAGTAGCCTGGGAGTTTACACCATAGGGAGCAGCCTCCAACTAACGTGGAAGTTGAATAAACATCCCAGCTTCCTTGTCTTTTAATGGGACAATTCTGGGTGATTTCTATATCATCTGCCAGACGTCTCTAGTGAATTGAGTCCCCATTGCCAAAAGCAGTAGCTAGCTCATTAACCACCCAGTATTCCTTTCCTGGTCTCTTTTCCACACTCTCTTGCTGGTATTCCTGGGATCATCTCCCAAATAAACTACCTATTCTCACATCCTACTCTCAGGTGTCAACTTTGGAAAGATCATCCTGAGGTTATGCTTGTCAAAATGATAATTATATTGATATTTGTATATTAAAATGGATTTTTATACCTATTTTCTCAATTTTTATTAATGTGGTCATTTTACTTTTAAAGTGTTAAAATAATGCCTCCCAGTCATGAACATACATGGGCTACTATATTCAACAACACAAACATAATGATGAGCAAAAGAAGGCAGAACAAAATATATACTACATGACACAAGAACATACCTTTTTTTTTTTTTTTTTTTTTTTTAGACAGAGTCTCACTCTGTTGCCCGGGCTAGACTGAGTGCCGTGGCGTCAGCTTAGCTCACAGCAACCTCAAACTCCTGGGCTCAAGCAATCCTTCTGCCTCAGCCTCCCGAGTAGC
>CAUYRT010011106.1:0-24264 GCA_963574885.1 Lepilemur ruficaudatus | reverse complement strand
TACCAAAGTATCATTTTAAGTGCTTTAAACAAAGCCCCTGGAAAAGCTATCACTGTTAAAAGCTGAGAACCCCTATTGCTCTAGCTCTTCAGCTCTAAAAATCAATAGAAATTAGATGACAGATTTTCATTTCAAGGTGGCGAAACAACCGCAACTTGTACTTCCACAGTATCCCGTCCCTAAAAGTCAAGCTCTAAAAAAAGAGACAAGCAGGGAATTTTGAGCAATTATTGACAAATGAAAGTTGAAGGGGGAAATCACCAAAACCCAAAATTGAGGGCTATTGGTACTTTAGAGGGAATATCGTGACTGTATGGAAAAGAGGAAGGGGGTCCAGGAGCAATTTCCTGGATCACTGGAACAGCTTGATAGTTCAACCTCTGTTACAAAGCCTATTGGAACAGGAAGCAGAGATCCATGAGCCTGCTTCCAGGATGAAGCAGTAAATACATGCTTTTCGTCAGAGACTCAAGGTAGTACCTTGGTTATGTGGCAATGAACAGCATTACAGAAAACTAGCTCTTTGATCAACTAGTTCTACATCTTTTCCCTTCTTACTGATAAATGGCAGAAGTTCAGGCCATGGTTGGAGCTGATGAATTGCGCAAAGAATAAAAGACAGTCTAGGCCAGGTGCGGTGGCTCACGCCGGTAATCCTAGCATTCTGTGAGGCCAAGGTGGGGGGATCGCTTGAAGTCAGGAGTTCGAGACCAGCCTGAGCAAGAGGGAGACCCTGTCTCTACTAAAATTAGAAAAAATCAGTCAGTCATGGTGGTAGTGGACTACTACTGCACCTGTAGTCCCAGTAGACCACATGGTGGACTACTACTGCACCTGTAGTCCCAGCTACAGCTCCCAGCTCAGTAGGCTGAGGCAGGAGGATTGCTTGAGCCCAGGAGTTTTAGGTTGCAGTGAGCTAGGCTGACGCTATAGCACTCTAACCTGGGTGACAGAGCAAGACTCTGTCTCAAAAAAAAAAAAAAAAAATAGAAAGACATTAATTGGCCAACTAAAAATACATAGAAAAAATCAGCCGGGCATGGTGGTGCGTGCCTGTAGTCCCAGCTACTCGGGAAGCTGAGGCAGGAGGATTGCTTGAGCCCAGGAGTTTGAGGTTGCTGTGAGCTAGGCTGACGCCATGGCACTCTAGCCCGGGCAACAGAGTGAGACTCTGTCTCAAAAAAAAAAAAAAAAAGGCACTTAGTCCAATCCTACCTTTGATAATTGCATTTTGCCTAAGACATGGAATGGGAGGGGCCTCCCATTCTCTGGACTTGTGTTTTTTTGAGCTACCACTTCCAGCCAGGCCATCCTTCTCACAGTGTTATCTGTAATCTTTATAGCAACTCTATGAGGTAGCAGTAACATATCATTCCTATTTCTCACAGAGGCACAACTAGGTTAAGGGGTTTGCCTGAGGTCATACAACCAGGAAGTGGCTGAACCTGGATTCCTTCCATGCCACCCTGTGGCCCTGCTCATATTCCACCTGCCTCTGATTCACCCTTTCTTTCTAGACCGGCATTCTCAAAACTGGAGGACTCCTTTGAGGCACTCTCCCTGTACCTGGGGGAGCTGGGCATCCCGCTGCCTGCAGAGCTGGAGGAGCTGGACCACACTGTGAGCATGCAGTATGGCCTCACCCGGGACTCGCCCCCCTAGCACCGGCCCAGCCCCCTGCAGGGGGGCGTTCCACAGCCAACGTTGCCCCCTCTGCGCCCCATCTCTGCTGTGAGCAGGGCCATTGGGCTTCCTGTGGATTGACGGCTTGTTTAGAGGGAGAACAAGCCATCCCTACTACCTCTCCAGGAGGCGAGCGGGCGCAGCACCAGGGAAATGTATCTCCACAGTTTTGGGGGCCTGGTTACCGTCTGTAAATCTAACACTCGCCTGAAAGCTGTGAAGAAGATTTAAAAAAAAAAAAAAAACAGCCTGCCCTTAGGGCCAGGAAGAATCTGTTACTTGGATCCACCTGGGAACTCCCTGGCAGTGGGATTCCGGGAGGCTTTTGCTTACACTAATCAGCATGACCTGGACCTGCTGGGCAGGATCCCAGGGTGACCTTGCCTATGAGCTCTGAAGTCTCTAGTCCAGCTGGGTGCACAAGGACGTCAAGTGGGAGTGTGGACGAGAGAAAAACTGGTGGCCAGGTGGCACTCAAGGGTGTGAAATGAGAGTGGTGCTCCCCCGTCCACTCCAGATCCTGCCCTCCCTGGAGGAGAGGTTGAGGGAGTAGGTTTTGAAGAGTCCCTTAGTCTGTATTGGCGGAACTGGCCAGGAGTCAGGAAAAGGGCTGGCTTCTCTTTACCTGCCAGGGTGTGGCTGCTCTAGCCAGCCCAGGGACCACATCAGTGTGAGAGGAGCTTCGCTTCATGTTCTCAAACTCACTAGTGGAGACTGGCTGAGAACTTCTGGGCGACATCGTTTCTTTCTGCAACAAGCAGTCACCCACAAGCACAGGAAAAGGCTGGGGGCTGGAAAGAAAGAGGCCCTGCCTTCTAGAAACCCCATATCCCAGCTGCTGTTACTCATACCCTGGTGGGCTCCTAAGACATTTGCCTAGAGCTAGATGGGTTCTGGATGACAGTGTGGCTTGTCACAGACCTAGGGTCTGAGGCCAGGGGAGTGGAAGTCTCAGCAATCTCTTGTCCTTGGAGCAGCCACTTGTCACCTTTCAACATCCCTGTTGTTCCAGGCAGCAACTTGGGCTGGGAAGAGGTGGTGGCAGAGGCCCAGAGATGCTGAGAGAGACAACTCCTGGAGCTGGGCCATCTGACTTCTACCTCCCTTGTTGGCTGGCCCAGCTCACTAGCTCCTGGCCACAGCCTTGGGCACTGGAAAGCCCAGGGGGCACCTCCACCTTGGCTCCCAGAGCACCAGGGATTCTTCAGCACAACTAGATTTGCCTCCTCCTAAGTGTCTGTGAGCTTACACCATATTTAACAAATTGGGAATGGGTTTGGGGTGTTAATGCAATGTGTGGTGGTTGTGGGGGGAGTGATCCAGGAGAGTGGTTGCTGTTGATATTATCTTATTCTATCTATTGGGTGATATGTGAAATATTGTACATAGATCTGATGAGTTGTGGGATCAGATGTCATCTCTGGCCAGAGTTTACTTGCTGTACAGACTGTACTTTGTGTGACGTTTGCAAGCTTGCTGTAGGGGTAAGCCCTGGACTTCCAGCAGCAGCACAGTTCAGCATGTGTGGCTGGTTGTACCTCAGCTGTCCCCAGCAAGTGTGGGAGTGGTGGGCCTGAACTGGGCCATTGAGCAGACTAAATAAATTAAGCAGTTAACATAACTGGTGATACTGAGAGTGAAAAAGTGATTGGGGCCTGGCTCAGGGAGATAAATGTGAAGGGTCTGCTGGCCACCTTCCGGCCCAGGCCACGTGACTCCCCACAAGCAGAGTGTTTTCATGCTCCCAAGTTTAATTCCCTCTCCTTAAGCAGATACCAACCTACTCCAGAGAACATGTACATCCCAGCTGAGGCAGCCCCTTCCTTGGAGAGGTTTGACTATAACCTCATCTTGGTCCCACAAAGCTGCTCTGCCTGGTTCCCCCTGCCAGGTGAGTGGTTCCTAAGGAGCCCTACACTCCCACCCTCTAATGTACAATCGCTTCTACAGCCTGGGGGTCCTGGCTGTCCCTCCTCAGGGCTGGGTGCCACTTTTGTAATGAGAAATGAATGCAAGTCACCCTTGTCCTTGTTTCCCTCTAAGTGCTTGAAAGAAGACCCTTTTCTTGCTTCCGCACATGGGGGATGTTGTGGAAGAGTGACCACTGGGCAGGATGATACTCTCTGGTTCGTGGGGTCTTGGGCACAATGTAAATCCATAAACCCAAAGGTGATTTCTCCCAAGCACTCCCAAAGTTTGAGGAATCCAACTTAAGGGCAGCATCTGGTTCCTGAAAAAACTGATGATCTGGGGTGTGCGTTGCTGGCAGAACTATAGAGCAGTGTCTGGGCATGGGCGGAGGTCACCTGCCCTGAGTATTCCTGGAGGCTGAGAACTATTGCTGAAATCCCCTGCTAAAAGTCCAGAAAACACTCCCATTGGTATCTTTCCTTCTGGAGCCCTAGGAGTCACCTCACAGGGACCTTCCTCAGCCCATGGCTGCTGCAGGCAGCTCAACGACCCAACGCTATCTGCAGTGATCCCCTCTTGGGCTGCTGTAGCCCCACTGCCTACCCCACCTGTCTCCAGCCCCTAACAAGGGCTGTCTGGATATTCATTTTAACTACCCCCACCTCAGAAAGAATACAGAAGGAGAAAGGATTTGCAGTGACCAATGGCCTTCCAGGGACACCTGCACACCCATCCTTCCTGCACTTTAACCTGAAAGATTCCTGGTGATGACAATGAGAATGCAGAGGCTGCAGCTGCCAACCATTCATTCAGCTGTTGCCACCTTCCAGTTACAGGGCCAGGGTGAATGAAAAAAAGGCCAGAGCTTGCTACACAGCTTGGCAAGGTAACCCAAAGCTTCCCAACTTATGTGGGAGTGTCACCCCACAAAAACCTAGCAACATGGGTCTTTTTTTTTTTTAATAAGTCAAATACAGAGCAATTTCCCACACTTTATATGCAGGTGTCAGGATGAGGTATATAAAACATGTATACAGAGAAATGCTTTTATAGAAAAGTAGAAACCAGTAATGTTCTCTTCTCTAGCATCACCAAGGGACCGCCTGAGGTCTAGGCCCCCACAGCAAATGACTCCAGGGAACACCCTGCTGAAGGGAATGGGCTCCACTAACCCCCGTCTCCACGTCAGGCAGTGGAAGGGCCCTGGGAAGGAAGCTCTGTGGCTCGGGAGTGCTGCCAAGGCCTCTGAGTGTGGCCTCAGGGCTGGGAGGCCCTACTAAGCCACCAGCACAGTGCAGTGGAGAAATGTTGCGCTCAGTCAGGAAGCTGGGCTCTCCTCTTGGCCATGCCAGTAGCTTGCTCTGTGACCTTGGGCAAGTCACTTTTCCCTCTATGGGCCTATGTCCAAAAGGCTTAAAGAACCCTAAGGTGCTTTCCAATGGTTCTATGATTATTGTTTTGCAAGTTAAGGTTATAACCCTAGCCTCATTCTTATAGGAAGGCGCTGGCCTGGAGGCCACCTCGGGGCCCACTGCAGGGGCAAGCCCTGAGGTATTTTTATTACCTTGCCTCTGAGCTTAGTTTCCAGGTTAACCCCCCAGAAGCAGCTCACAGGACCCCACAGCATAAGTCCCATGGGTTAGCTGGCTGCTGTCTTACCCGTGCAAAATGAACCTCAGGTCCACCTCTGCCCCTGGGACCTAAAGCTAGAGCGGATCCTTCTCTATCCTCTTCCTAAGTGGAATGTTCAGTGCAATTCTTCCCTTCCTTTCCTTATGAAACAGGAAGAGTCCCTGGGGCCAGGCCTGGCCCACGGTTATCAAGGCACATCACTGCCAGCAAGCTGGAGCACACCCAGCAGCCCACAGCCTAGATCTCATTCTCAGCCCAAAGTTCTGACTTCTGTACAAATTCATTTCTGGTTCTCAGAGGTCAGTAGGGAGTTCCATCCCAAATACTTTTTAAAACTAAATATATTTTTTCAATGCTGCCACTTGACCTGCTTGACCTTAGCTATGAATAACAGTGTACACCACTCAAGCCCACCACTGAGACTGAGGCCATCTTAGACAGTAAAGCACAGAGGAGCCTGGGGAGCTCCCTGTCTGTCCCTGGTTCAGTTCCAAGGAAACAGGCAACGTTTGGAAGCCCTTGCCAGCAGCACCACAGGGGGAGCTGCTGCTGTCTCCATCCACCGGCAAAATCCTGCTCCAAGGGATGGAAGAGCATTGTTAGGAGCCTACTCAGCCTTGCCCTTAGCCCACAGCGCCACCTGCTTCTCTCAGTTATTAGGATTCACCAAGAAAAAAAAAGTGGGGGTAGGGTTTTAACCACAACACAAAGTGTAGATCCTCCCAGCTGTAGGAGGGTGGGCTGTCCTGCACCAGTGTCTGCATGGGCTCCTGCCCACGGGCGGGGCTCAGGCCCCGGGAGTGCCAGCCTGGTCCATGAGGGGGATGCTGCCCTCCTGAGGGTCGACTGGAGTCTGGCTGGCGTGGACCACGACAGTCTTCTCATCCACGATCTCACAGCTGGGGTTGGAGAAGGCAGACAAGGGCAGAGTGATCCGCTGCATCTCCCTCTCACATACTTTCTGCTCATGCTGCTCTTTCAAATCCTTCCCCCTGGCAGGAAAAAAGGGAAACATTCAGGCTATGCCTACTGCATGGCTTTGCTCATTAGATAGCATCCCTGCGACCTAGACAGGAGCAGCAGCTCACTACGGCCACAGCAAATCAGTGAGCTAGGACTCGAACTCAGGTGCAAGATACTAGATACCCATTCTACCAGGCCACCGTAAACTCAACAGGAGCTCCTGTAGTTCTGGTCTCCGCTTCCCCATCTGCAAAATGGAAGTGACAGCAGTATGCACCTCACATGCTGCAGTGGGGCTCAAGGGAAATAAGCAGGGGACAGAGACTCTTAAAGTTACAGTTTTGTTCTTTTAGCCCAGGGCTCCAGGAGACTCAGAGAACTATCCAAGCTTTGGTCCCAACCATCCTGCTCTGAGACAGCCTTCTTATTGTGAAGTCCTAGAATGTGTGACCCCAGGCTGAAAACAGACCATCCCTAACACATGCAGGGGGCAAAAAGGACTATGAGGCAGGTCAATGGGAAACAATGAGACAATGATCATCAGACCTCTCAGTTTTCACAGACCTTTGAATTCTCAGGGTAGTCAGGGACCCAGTCAGGCCATGGTGTAACTCTGTTTTACTCATATGGAGTACTCACTCCAGGAGAAGGACATCACGTTATTCTCAGCACAGCCCTAAGAATTAGGTCTTACTCTTTATATTATTTTGAAAAAGATCTCCCTCTGTTGTCCTGGCTAGAATGCAGTAGAATCATCATAGCTCACTGCAACCTCAAACTCCTGGGCTTCAGCGATCCTCCTGTCTAAGCCCCCTGAGTAGCTGGAACTACAGGCGTGCACCACCATGCCTGCCTAATTCAAAAAAAAAATTTTTTTTTTAGAGACAGGTCTTGCTATGTTGCCCAGGCTGGTCTCCAATTTCTGGCCTCAAGCAATCCTTCCATTTATCCTCCCAAAGTGCTTGGATTACAAGTGTGAGCCACTGCAGCCAGCCTAGGTCCTACTCATTTGTTTTTTTTAATTTTTATTTATTTATTTATTTATTTTTTTGAGACAGAGTCTCACTCTGTTGCCCGGGCTAGAGTGCCATGGCGTCAGCCTAGCTCATAGCAACCTCAAATTCCTGGGCTCAAGCAATCCTTCTGCCTCAGCCTCCCAAGTAGCTGGGACTACAGGCATATGCCACCATGCCCGGCTAATTTTTTCTATATATTTTAGTTGGCCATTTAATTTCTTTCTATTTTTGGTAGAGACGGGGTCTTGCTCCTGCTCAAGCTGGCCTCGAACTCCTGAACTCAAACTATCTCCCCGCCTCAGCCTTCCAGAGTGCTAGGATTATAGGCGTGAGCTACCGTGCCCAGCAGTCCTATTCATTTTATAGATGAAATGGCCCAGAGAAGTTAAGGAATTCGCCAAGGATGTAGTGGGCTCAAACCCAAGTTTGCTGGACTCTAGCTAATGCTCAGAGTTCTGACAAAAAATGGTGAGTCAGGGACTCAAACCCAAGTGTTCTGTCCATACATACAGTGTCCTTCCCAGTGGACTGGGCCACTCCTAATGCTGACCAGAGGGCTTGGTGATCCAGCACACTGCACACCAGAACCCGTACCCAGGACCCAGGTTAGCATCCTCCAAAGCCAGCAACTGGCCGTGGCCTCAGCTGTCAGAGGAAATCCTGGAAGCAGCACTGAAACGAGCAGCTGGTACATGATTTGGTGAAATAACACAGGGACCTACTTCAGATCTCCTCAGGGACAGGGCTAGGATAACACAGATTATACATCTATCATGATGTTCAGTGCAATGACAGAAGCTTCTAGAGCCTGGTGAAGAATACTGGGAAAATGCATGGGTGGTGGGGGTGTCGTTAGAGGAGGAAGAGTTTGCACTGGTGCTTTAGAACTGTCTTTAAATCATCCAGTTCCCTTCACTTGTGTTGGTACCAGCTCAGCCTTAGCTGTGTGACAGTTAAAACAGCCTTTCTGTGCTTTGACTTCCTCATCTGTGAAATGGGGATAATATCTGCCTCAAAATAATGAATGTGAAAGCACTCTGAAAACAGTGAAACTGCTATAAAAAGTCATAAGAGGTTATTATGATTTGCCCTGAATATGACTTGACTCACCAAGCAACGTTATCTTAATTTGGTTTCCCAAGGAAACTCTCCTGCTCACCAGCCAAGTCAAGCATTGTTTATGTGACCTCAGTAATCCCCTCCTCCAAGGGCCTTAATTTTATCGTGAGGAGTTGGACTTGAAAGTCTCCATGGCCCTTGACATTCTATAAAATCCCTCACATGACATATGTTCTGATTCCCTATTTCTCACTACAAGGTCACAAGAGGCAAATTTGTGAGCTCATCCTCCTGAGTCACCCTGGGTGACCGAGTTTGTTTAGATGCAAGCCTGAGGCTCCTGCTCCATCCTTCTCAGTAGCTTCTATACTGGACACCTCCAACTCCCACAGCAGAAAAACTCCCAGAGCACTCAGACAGGAAATGGAAGGACACTATTCATGGGGAGAAGGTCATCTGGAGCAAGTGCATCCCACTCACGTCCTGAGATTCACTTCCCTTGGGCACCGTTCATCAGTTACTGCTGCCATCACATAGAAGGAAACACTTAACTCTGTAATAAAATTAAAAGCCAGGTTCTGGCTGGGTGCGGTGGCTCACTCCTGTAATCCTAGCACTCTGGGAGGCCGAGGTGGGCAGATTGCTCAAGGTCAGGAGTTCGAAACCAGCCTGAGCAAGAGCAAGACCCCGTCACTACTAAAAATAGAAAGAAATTAATTGGACAACTAAAAATATATAGAAAAAATTAGCCAAGCATGGTGGCGCATGCCTGTAGTCCCAGCTACTCGGGAGGCTGAGGTAGAAGGATTGCTTGAGCCCAGGAGTTTGAGGTTGCTGTGAGCTAGGCTGACGCCACGGCACTCTAGCCCAGGCAAGAGAGTGAGACTCTATCTCAAAAAAAAAAACAACCCAGGTTCTTTAAGGTTGTCTATGTAGGGAGAAATTTGGAAGGTCTGGGTTTAATTAAGGGAACCCCCAAGCCAGTGGAAGACCAAAAGGCAATTTGCAAACGAAATGGGAGTATGCAAGTGTCTTTTTCTCCAAGGCCTGAATTTGAAAACCTAAGGAGCTGGAAGAGAGAACGCCTGGAATTCACACTTCCTGAGTACCTACTAAGGTACCAGGAAATGGCCTTCCCATCATCCAGGATGAAAAGAGCTACCTGTGCACCTAGTGGATATTACGCACCACCTTTTAATTTCCAACCTTTCAAGGTAATGTTATCCCCATTTTATAGATGAAGAAACTAAGGCTTTGGAGTCTGACTCCAGGGCCCTGCCTTCCTCAGCTACCTTCTTTACCAGGCATCTGGCTGTGGCCAGCTGAGTTGCTGCTAATGGTCAGGCTGCATCATACACAAGTCTTAAGGGGAAAAAAATCAATTCGTATTAATGGAGCAGAGCAGGGCTGGAAGAGCAGCCAAGGGTAAAGGAAGCAGATGCTGGGACTAGTCCAGATTAGTCTCATCCATTTAGAAGCCTGGAAGCACACCCAGTCCCACGTGCCTGCTGCTAATGGTGCCTGTGAGTCCTGGAGATGCAATGGCTGCCCCCAGCTGCCTCCAGAGACCTGAGAGGCCACCAGGCCCGCTGTGCTGACCATCAGGAAGCTCAGCTCCCTCTCATGGCTTTGGGGTGGGGGAGGCGAAGGAGGGTTAGCTAGCTGCGCTGTTGTCTGGCAGCCAAGAAAGAACAAAAGGCTTATTCACTGACTCAGCTCCTCTCCTAAGGGGGTGGAGTGGTGTTGACTTAAAGTTTTTCCCTCCCCTTTTTATCAGAAAATAAGAGCTCCTTCCAGAGCTAGTGCAGACAACTACACTTGGAGCAGGGACAGGGAGCTGCTCAGTCACAGACAGGCCATTCGAACCTCTTGGCCTACGCTACCAGGACAAAGACCCAGCCCAGGCTGAGCCCCCACCTGCCCCTTCTTGCTGCCCTTCCTCCGCTGAGTGGAAGCCCACCCTTCCCAACCAGGGGAAAGCTCCATCCCATTAGCCAAGCCTCATGGCCTTGGGCAGAGTTCAAGGCTTATATAATTACCCTGACTGCTCCAGGGCAGGAATAGGGTCAGTAGCTGGGCTGGCCAGAGAGCAGGTACGGCTGGAGCTGCCAACTGCCTCTAACTTCCTCTCTCAGGGTAATGGAAGCACCGCAGACCTCCTTCAGGCAGCACAGGTTTCTTCAGCTATTCCTGAGCCACTGCCATTTTCCCAGTCTGAAGTAGTGCTGTGCCACACTGCTGCTCAGGAAAAGTTCCCCAAGGCAGCTACGGTTTATAAACACCAACTGTATGCCTCAATCACAAACTACATTGTCTGATTTCATCCTCACAACATACCTGATTTTTTTTTTTTTTTTGAGACAGAGTTTCGCTCTGTTGCTGGGGCTAGAGAGCAGTGGCATCATCATAGCTCACTGCAGCCTCAAACTCCTGGGCTCAAGTGATCCTCCTGCCTCAGCCTCCCAAGTAGCTGGGACTACAGGCTTGTGCCACCATGCCCGGCTAATTTTTTCTGTTTTTTGTAGAGCTGGGGTCTTCTTCTGTGCCAGGATCACAGGCGTCAACCACCATGCCCAGCCTACCTACATGGTTTATGATCTCTGTTTCAGAGATGGGAAAGCACATGCAGAGAAGTTACATCATTTGTTCAAGCAAATAGCAGAGCTGGGATTTTAACCCAGTACTGCCTGTAGCCACCACCAGGCAATATTGTCTTTTTAGGAAATATTAAAGCTGAGAGATCATCATATCTAACCTCCTGCCCCTACATTATTTACAGATGAAGAAACTGAGGCCCGGGGAAGGTAAATAACTTGTCCAGTGTTGCATCCAGAATTGGCAATTCCGGAACTTATCTTGGTTCTGTTGACTTTAAACCCAGCCATTTTTCTTTAAGTTTATATTTTTCCTACTGTCCTCTGCAATTCAAAGCAAATTTACGTAAGGCTACCGGGCCTCACTGGACTTATCGGAGATACTGATAATCCTTAGACATACCCTGCTAGCTGTGTAGCTTGCATTTGGTACTTAACTCTTCTAGGTCTCAGCTCCTCACTGTAAAATGCTCCTCGTGTGGTAGTGAGAATTAGGCAAAATTATCAAGAAAGAGTACCCAGTAGGGCCTTCCTTATTAAAAAAAAGCATAAAATACAGCTGGGTGCAGTGGCTCATGCCTGTAATCCTAGCACTCTGGGAGGCCAAGGCAGGAGGATCTCTTGAGCTCAGGAGTTCAAGACCAGTCTGAGCCCTGAGCAAGAGCCAGACCCCGTCTCTACTAAAAATAGAAAAAATTAGCTGGGCATGGTGGTATGTGCCTGTAGTCCCAGCTACTTGGGAGGTTGAGATGAGGATCACTTGAGCCTAGGAGTTTGAGGTTGCTGTGAGTTGGGCTTACCCCATGGCACCCTGGCCCAGGTGACAGAGCAAGACTCTGACTCCAAAAAAAAATAGAAAGCACAAAATAAATGTTGGCTGCTATTGTGCTATTGTGATTATTACCTGATTGGCATTCTACTGTTTCTGTTTACATTTAATACTTACGATAATCTTGGGTGGGCGGGTGTGGAGAAGGACTATATCCACAGTTCAGAGGACACCTAAACCTGCACTCAACCTACAGCTCTTTACTGGATACAGTTCTCTGACTTTAGGGAGAAATGTGAGCTGAGAACTTGTCTCTAGCTCACATGTGGTTTCCTGTTGTACAGTCTGTTCTCAGAGCAGTTTGCCGAGGAAAGGGGTGGTCCGGTGGTTAGTGACGGGGTGTCTGGTGACTGGTGCCTTGCCCTAAGTTTACAGGAAAGTAAATTCTAGGCCTCAGGGCAGTCCTGTGACAGCCTAGAGGAACAAATGTAGAAGAAAAAGATTTGGCTTCCATTGGGCTCCAGAACTGAGCTCAGAATTAAGAACATTTAGTCAGTTCAAGCACCTGGAAGGCCTGGAAACTGTCACAGGATTGGAAGAGGGCCAAATGCTGTCTGGTGGCTGAGGAAAGGAAATATTTCAAGGGCTAAACTTAGCCAACATGGTTTGGGTCTAAGTATGAATTGTTAGGCTAGGGCCACTACTTCATCATCTCTTTGAAATGAGTAAGCAGGTATTCCTAGACCTGCTGTGTCACCCATCCCACTGAGGGCAACCACCGCAGACTGGGAGTCAGGATGCTCCCAGGTCAATACTCTCCCTCTCTGGAGCTCTGCTTCCTCAATCACAGAAAATGAGAGAAGGAATGGGGCTTGGAGAGCACTAGTCCAATACCCACATTTTATAGAAAAGAAAAACAGCTCTCATTACTGACCACTTACTATATGCCACACACTGAGCTAAGCAGTCACATGCCTTAGCCCCACAGCAATGCTCTGGAGTAGGAAATAGAAGGAACTTTCCCTAAGTCACAGAGATAGCTAGTCAGTGGCAGGACTAGGACTTCTCTCCACCAACTGCTGGGTGTGTAACCTCAGGCAAGGAACATATCCTCTTTTGCCTCAGTTTCTTCATCTGTGAACTGGAGATAATAACAGCATTTACCTCATAAGGGTGGTTGTGAGAATTGCATTAAAGCATGCAAAATACTCGAAGCAGTATCTGGCATATGGTAAACATTCACTCCTGCTATTATTATTACGTAGCACTTCCCCTTTTTCATCTGTAATGAGGTTGACTAAACCATCTCTGAGGACACTCAAGGTTTATACTACATAATGCTGGTTGGTTCGCTGGGGCTGTGGGCTCAAACATGGCCCTTACTACTGGGAAAACGTAGGCCATTGTGTCACTTCCCTTACAGGAAGACTTCTTAGAGTGCAGAGGAGAAATATCAGACACGCAAGGCTAGAAGTCAAATCCTCTGATTTTGTCCAAGAATGGCAAGTAATTTTCTAGAATCAGCCAGTGCTGTAAAAATGAATGGGACTCTGGCTTATCATCATGCACCTATCGAACCTCCTCCACATGACATCTCATGGGACATTTCAAAATAATCATTCCTCCTCCCAGGTCCCAGCCCCAGGTCCTCTCTCTCCTCTCTCCTTTTTTTTTTTTTTTTTTGAGACAGAGTCTCACCTGTTGCCTGGGCTAGAGTGCCACGGCGTCAGCCTAGCTCACAGCAACCTCAAACTCCTGGGCTCAAGCGATCCTTCTGCCTCAGCCTCCCGAGTAGCTAGGACTACAGGCACGCGCCACTATGCCCGGCTAATTTTTTCCATATATTTTTAGTTGGCCAATTAATTTCTTTCTATTTGTAGTAGAGATGGGGGTCTCCCTCTTGCTCAGGCTGGTTTCAAACTCTTGACCTTGAGTGACCCTCCCAATTTGGCCTCCCAGTGTCGTAGGATTACAGGCATGAGCCACCGCACCTGGCCAGGTCCTCTCTCTTGAGCTTCACAGGTAGCCTCTTTGGCTTTCTTACACGTGGTGAGGAGTGGCAAACAGACTTTCTGTGCTCCAGCTCACTTTTTTCTTCCTATCAGAGGAGATCCTCACTGCTTATGGCTCAAGAAATTTAAGCCCCAACTGCCAAAACAGTGGCTGTGAACATTTTCTAACAGCAAAGTGTTATAACCCACAGAAATAATTGTCTCCCAGTCCCTACAATGAACATCCAGCCTGATTTCTGCAGTGCCACTCACTTCCATGCCAGCCATGTTGGATTAGACAGCAATCAATCTGGTATCAAAAGAGCTGAGTCTGAATCCAGATTCTGCCATTCCCAGGCAGTGTGACCTTGGGCAAGTCACTTCACCACTGACAGGGGCTTCCTCATCTGTAAAATGGGGAACAAGAACCCCTACCTCACAGGTTTTTGTGTGAGGAGTAAAGGCAACAACGGTAAGGGTTTGTCCAAGGTCACCTGGTAAAGAATAGATAGAACCAAGTCTCTACAACATGAGTTGGTTTCTTTCAACACCTTGCTTCCTTTGGGGTAAGAAAGCCACAAAGTTTGATTTGACTCTGTGTACCTTCCTCCCGTCCTCTCAAGAGGGCCCAGAAGAGAAGCTACTGACCTCTTGTAGGTGTAGCCCAAGATGATGCCAGCTCCGATGGCAATGATGATCACCATCATGGTAATGCCCAGCACATAGCCTGCCAAGGACAGGACACAAGGTGCCATTAGCCACACCCCAGACGATCAGCAAACGGCCTCTTGAATCCCAACAAAGGCGGGGGTGAAGCCGTCATACCAAGAGTCCCCAGGTCCTTTTTCTCCTTGGCATTCATCCGTACCCGCTGGCTGATCCCAATCACTGGCTGCACAGCTGCCGCCTCGCTCCGGGCGGGCAGGGCGTTGGCTGGGGCGAACACCTGCACCTCATCTTCACCTGGCACTTCAGATGCCTCCTCAGTTTCTACTGTGGAGGATGGCAGGGCCTGGGAAGTGGTCTCTAGAGGTGAGGTGGAAAACAGCTCTCATCAGAGACTGCCCTGAGGGAATCCCACAGCTGAACCTGGCCCCAGTAGTAGGGGAGACAGAGGCGGGTCATCTCAGAAATCAAACCCTACCCCAGGGGTAAGATCCGGCCTGAGAGGTCTGCACCATCGCTGGGGCAGGACAAATATGAGGGGAAGGCCGTAGGGAAGGGCCTCTCTCCTGCCTCTGACGTCTTCATCTCTTCAAATCCTTGCTATCTGGTTGCCATCTTTCCAGGGGATCCCCCACCTCCACGCCAGGAGACAATCCATGGCTGCTCTGAGCAGCTCACATTTACTGAGTGCACGCTTTGTGCCAATCTCTGTGTGAAGTGCTGTGCCCCGATCATCTCATCAAAGCCAGGAGAACTGGCTGCCTCCGGAGCAACAAGCCTGCGCTCTGGAGTCTAGGAAGCTTGGACTCCAATCTGGACCCTACCACTGCCTCTGGTAAACTGCTGAACTTTTCTGAGACTCAGCTCCTCCAAAGAGCTTCTTCCCAGGGTAGCTGAGAGCAGTGTGCCCAGCACACCGCAAACGCTCCCAAAAGGGTCAAAAGCTGCAGAGCTCGACGAGAACCACGCCTGGGTCGCGCGGCGGAGAGATCCCGCCTCGCCAAACGCAGTTGTTTACAAGCGCTCGCGGAGGATGAGCTCACTCCGCGCGGCCGCAACGGCCAATGGGCTTTGGGCCCCGCGGCCTGGAGACAGCCCTGGCCAATCGGACGGCGCGGGGGCGTGGCGGGGCCGGCCCGCCTCGCGCGGCCGCACGTGCACAGCGGGCGGAACGGCCGCTCCCAGTCGGCCCCCAGACGCGGGGTTCCCGGGGTCCCGGGCCGGTACCTGGGCAGCGCAAGTCCTCGCAAGACCGCTTCTCAGGGACGCCAGCCTCGCTACTGACGTAGCACCAGGGCCCGCGCGGGTCCCGATCAGGGTTTCGGCAGTAGTTGTGGTTGCCGGCGCCTGAGAGGGGAGAGAGGGAGCCATGGGCCGGCGCCGGGACCGCGGCCGCCGCCCGCCAGCCCCGCCGCAGTTCCCGGCGGCCACTCACCCGACTCGGGGGCCGACGCCAGGCCGCTCTGCGCGTCCGGCCAGTTGAGGCAGCGGAGGCCCGGCGCAGGCGAGGGCTGGTCCGCGCGGTACAGGTGGCCGTTGTCCCAGAAGCAGCCTGTGAAGGAGAGGAGCCTCCGACACTGAGTGGCAGGCAGGGGAGCCGGGCCCACCGCCGCCGTGCCCCTTCCCGGCTGGAGGACCCTGGGCCCTGTTGGGCCTCCCTGCCTCTCGTGGAAACACCCCCACCCATCTACCCCCGTTGCTGTGAGGCCCGAAAGAGAAGGAAAAGAAAGTGCCCGTACAGCCCCTAGCCAGTGCCTGGCCCTCAGTCGTAGCTGTTTTTCTTGAAAACCGGAAAGCGCTGCAGAAGTGCAGCCGGTTGTTACTCTTGAACTTGTGGGCACACTGGAGGGGGAGGAGTGGGGACCGAGGCCTGGCTTAGGGTCCTTTTGTGGAGATGTTGGAAGTTTGGGGTCAGTGGGTAGCCAGACCTGAAATTTATCCCTGTGTTGTAATGCCCATGTTATATAAACTGTGGTGTTCCCTCCTCCGCAGATACAGCTACCTTCTGTCAGTTTAACAGGCAACACTGCCAAGAGAATTCTACAAAAGCCTTGATTCAGTCAGGTAAAAGATTCAAGAGAGCCTCAAAAGGAGGAACCTGCCTCTTCGCTGCCTGGATGTGACTGCAAACTCCCACTCCCCTCAGCAGGAGAGCCACGGGAGGAGGCTGGGGAAGGAGGGCCTGGGCGCTAAGGTCTTGAAAAGAACAAGACTTGGGAAGTAGAGGAGACGAACCCTCAAGTTCTGTCCACTCACGAGCAAGAAAAGGGAAAGAGAAAGTGGCTTCTTGCCTTTGTTCTTAATGGCAAAGATGGAGCTGCAAGCCCTGGCAAGGAAGGGAGGGGAGAAAAAGGCTTCCAAAGGACAAAAAAAACAGCTAAGAGCTTTGTCTGCTGTTATCTGGCCATGTTTGGGAAATAGGGGGCTTTACCGTTCTGCTTCATTATGTTGCTGCAGAAAGGAAAGATTGTAATCTCACCTCCAGATCCATAGGCTTCTGCTAGAAGCATGTTGCTGAGGAGCAATGTTTGTACCCAGGCCAACAGCATCCTCGCCTCCTTTCTCCTGCAGGCGATCGAACAGCCAGTGTCCAACCAGGGTCCCCTTGGCGGCAGCTCTGCCTCCCAGCCCCAGCTTCGCAGTCAGACCTGCCCTTGTTATGCTCTTCTGGTAAACAGCCTCTCTTTAGAACTGGGAGCTTCCCAGCTAGCTTGCTGCAGCGAGAGGTGTTTTTCAGCTAAAAGGCGCCCCCTGGGTCCTAAGCCTCCTATGCCATGCAAGATCACTAGCCCTGAGCCAAGAGAGGAACTCAGCCAAGTGACGAGAAGCAAAGAGGTTCAGGTCCTTCTTAGCAGCGGATTAGTTTGACACCTGCACAGCTGCATCCCGAGGGCTTTTGATCTCTTCTATTTTCATTTATGTGAGTAGAGAAAGAATAATTCTGTCAAGAGGCATCGTTGGGGGAAATTGTAAGTGCTAAGGCACAGAACAATTTAGGGAGAAGCTAGCCACACAATCAGGAGAAATTTAAGACCACATAGAGGGCGCAAATAAGAGTATCTGGGGTGAAGTAACACTTTATACCCATCCTTGAAAAAGAAAAAGGGCCTTTGTGGTTATACATGTTTATGGGCACTGACACTTTAAAAAAAAAAACAGTGTAATTTTGCTGGGGTCAGATCAGTTACATTTCTTATATTTGAGGTTTGGAGTGTCATTCATATACAGTAGGAATACAAAAGGGGTATCTTTAGTTGAAAATACATGTTATGCAAACATGGGAAAATTTGCTCAGCTATATTGTAATAGTCTGCCCTTTCTACCAGCCCTGAATTTGTATAGAGGAAGTTAAGTAAAATGTTTGCTTTTTCCCTCCACCCTGTGGGAAATCCATTTGCTGTGATTTATATCCATCATTAAATCTCACCACATCCATATGACTTAGGCCTTTTGGAGTTAGGCAGAAGGGCCCTCTTCCTGTTTGGCTGACAATTCAAGTTCCCAGGCAGCCTCAGTAAACTGAGAGATAGAGCAGAGTGATTCGCCAAGACTACCTTGTGACTCAGGCAAATCTCAAAATAGAAATGGGAGACTCTTTCAATCCTGCAGGCAGTAATTTAGGGAGGAAAAAGAAAACAACTTTACTCAATAAATTTTAAAAGCTTTATCAGGGAAGAAAGCTAGTAAATCCAACTAATCTGAAGTGAATTTTAATTCACTACAGTCAGATATCAGACATGGAAAGAACAGAGAGGTACATTTAGTTCACTCTTTAAAGCAGTTTGCTGATAGTGTTTGATCCCTTCAGTTCATTTAATAAGATATTTTGCTTCGTTTTTGCAATCATTCTCCTATCTCCCCACACAAACTTCTCATCCTCTTGACTGCTGACTTGGTCTACACTGGGAATTACGTACAACACAGAGTCTGCAAATTTACTCACATATACACACATACACAGATATGCCACATTTTTAGAATTTAACAATTCTAACATAATAGGGATGTCTTTGTTTTATTATTTGTATAAATATTCTTGATAAATACTACATGCTAGATGTAGTTCTAGCTACTGGGAATACATCTGTGAACAAAATGTTTGAAATCTCTGCTCTCATGGAAACCTCTTTAGTTGGGAGAGATAGATGATACACATGTAAAATGTCAGGTAGTCATAAGTATTATGAAAAAAAATGAAACAGAGTAAAGGAAGAGTAGCAGGGTGATAATTCTACTTGCTAAAGAAAGCTTATACTATTTTCAGGGAACCAGTTGGATATTTCTATAAGCAAAAGGCTGAAGGAGAAGGGCTTTTTGCACAATTTTTCTCCTAAGTCCTATGTTTAACACTGCTGCAAGAGATAATATGTGCATTTTGTTACATTGCATATAATATACAGACTTGAGGAAATGAGAGTACAGTTTTTAAATTTCAGAGTAATGAAGAGTTCTTTGAGGCTGATCCCTCAGCATCTAATCTATTGCCTTTGTATGAATACAGTGAGTGTTTAGTTATTTATTGATTTATTTTTGAGACAGAGTCTCACTCTGTTGCCTGAGCTAGAGTGCCGTGGCTTCAGCCTCGCTCACAGCAACCTCAAACTCCTGGGCTCAGGCGATCCTCCTGCCTCAGCCTCCCAAGTAGCTGGGACTACAGGCATGCGCCACCATGCCCGGCTAATTTTTTCTATATATTTTTAGTTGGCCATTTAATTTCTTTCTATTTTTAGTAGAGACGAGGTCTCGCTCTTGCTCAGGCTGGTTTCGAACTCCTGACCTTGAGCGATCTTCCCGCCTCAGCCTCTCCCAGAGTGCTAGGATTACAGGCATGAGCCACCACGGTCAGCCAGTGTTTAGTTATTGATGTCTCATAAAATGCTCCTCCTTAGACTCCGAAGGGCTATTTCTGCTGGATTATAATACTTTTCCCTCTGATTACAACAGAGACAGGCTATAACAGGCCAGTACTTCTACCATTTTCAGATTATATGCTGTGTCCGTATAGGCATGCCAGTATTCCTTTCTCAGAAGCTCAAGGCTTCCCTGTGTCTATTATCACCTAATTCTTCTATTAAAAACTGCTGTAGGCATCGTGGTGGCTCACGCCTGTAATCCTAGCACTCTGGGAGGCCGAGGCGGGCGGATCCTTTGAGCTCAGGAGTTTGAGACCAGCCTGAGCAAGAGCAAGACCCTGTCTCTACTAAAAATAGAAAGACATTAATTGGCCAACTAAAAATATATAGAAAAAATTAGCCGGGCATGGTGGCACATGTCTGTAGTCCCATCTACTTGGGAGGCTGAGGCAGAAGGATTGCCTGAGCCCAGGAGTTCGAGGTTGCTGTGAGCTCGGCTGATGCCACGGCACTCACTCTAGCCCGGGCAACAGAGCGAGACTCTGTCTCAAAATAAATAAATAAATAAATAAAAACTGCTGTATTCCCTAACTTACATACCTTGCTATAAAGCAAAACCATATTTTGTGCCATGTGTCTTATCAGGCACAGGACTGCCTAGAAAAGAGATAAGACAGACCAGAAGGAGATTTTCTTCAGGTTAGTCATCTCTGTTTTTTCTCCCCCGTAACTAAGACATTTATCAGCTTGATTTGATTTTTTTTTTCGGGAATGAAGGATTTGTTTCTCAGTCCTCAAAAAACATATTCTAATATGTCTAGTACCTTCCTTCCTCAAGGAAATCAGTTTAGTTCAGAGATGTGCCTGTCATCTTTCTCTGATGATCCAGATTTGAACTTTGCTTCATGTATTGGTTCAGTATGGCCATATTTTATGGCCCATAGTTACTCCAAACTTCAGATTTCTTCTGAAAATATTACTGCAATAATTATGTGATACAGTACTACTCAAATACTTATTTTGGATTGTTTATATTTCCAAAGATGACATTGTGAAATATAATGCTCATATTTTACTAAATATTCTGGGTTATTTGACTCTCAGTTTCACATTAAATGAGTACTAATCCAGAGACAAAGCCAAGCATGAAATCAGGAAATAGCCTCCAGAGTGTTTCCCAAGAAGGATGGACAGTTTATTTGATAACAGGATATGTTTGTGGGGGAGCTCTAATAAGGAAGTCAGAGAGCTGTTAAGAGGCTTAAGAATCTTTTTTTGTAAGCAAAAAAGGGCCAAGGTGTTGGTTCAAATCCTTAGAGTAAGTGCTAATGAGTTGTTTCTAGCTGTTCTTCATATAATGTGCTGTAGAAGTAGCTACTGAGATTGTGCTGAAGGGTATTTTGGTGTATAATTTCAAACTGAGCATGGAATGGATGGTTTTAAGAAGCTTGTTAAGGAAATAATATTCTAGTCAAAATATCTAAACCTCAAGGCCATTTCTTTGAAAGTATGGGCTTCAGTGAGTTAGGTTATATCCATTTTGTGTGTGCTTAATAGTTAAGTTTTTAATAAATGTTTGAAAGAAAGGGGAAAATCAGAATACCATGTAAGGGAAAAGGAGAACAAAAATTTCTTAAGGGTAAACAATAATACAGCCAAGAGTTTTGTTGATCACAGGTTACTTTCAGAAACAAGACATTCCACACTGGAAACTGAGGAACCACAAAGCAGAGAACTTGGAAACAGCACATCACTGGTTTTGAGAAATAAGAGTAAATTCCTAAATGAGAGTATATTATGATTTAGAGGCCAGCCTTAGAAAATATGGCTTTCCCACTGATGAAAACAGTCTTCAGTGTCACAGGGAGAACACGAGAGACTATAAACTTAATGGTTAGTAAGACAAGACTGTTGCTATATTATAAAAGGTAAATTAATCCAATAAGCTACAATTATACCTCTCTTGGAAGGGATCTGGTATTCTCCAATTTCAGTAAACCAGATTTTCAGTTTTTTTTGTTTTTTTTTTTTTTTGAGACCGCGTCGCACGCTACCCGGGCTATCTTGCCGTGGCGTGCGCCTAGCTCACAGCAAACTCCAACCCCTGGGCTCAAGCAATCCTTCTGCCTGAGCCTCCCAATTAGCTGGAACTACAGGCATGCACCACCATGCCCGCCTAATTTTTTTCTATATATATTTAGTTGGCCAATTAATTTCTTTCTATTATTAGTAGAGATGGGGTCTCGCTCTTGCTCAGGCTGGTTTCGAACTCCTGACCTTGAGTGATCCTCCTACCTTGGCCTCCCAGAGTGCTAGGATTACAGGCGTGAGCCACTGTGCCCGGCCCAGATTTTCAGTTTTTAAAATTTATCAACACCCACTATGAGCATACCACTGCCTTTTAAAGTAGGGGAAACAGGATATCAAATAATTTATGAGTGTAGGCTTTGGAAAGACCTGAGTTCTAGTCTCAGCACTGCACAGTGATCTTAGGTAAGTTACTTACCATCTGTAACTCTGAGTTTCCTTAGCTTCTTACAGTGGTAAAGAGTATAGGCTCCAATGTCAGGATTCAAATCCCACCTCTTTTGCTTCTTAGCTGTGTTATCTTAGGCAAGCTACTAAACTCTCTGTGACTCAGTTTCCTCATATGGAGGGAGAGAGAAAAGTATTACCAACATAATTGGATTGTTGACATTCACTGAGCCCTGAATAAATGTTAGTTGTTATTATTAGGAATTTGTGTGAGTTACCCCTAACTTAGAAGTACTGGGTATATTTGCTATCTTTAAGAAACTTACAATCTGGTTAGAAAGATCAGGCTAACACATAGGAAAATAAAAACAATATAGGACATTATATAAGTAGTACTGGATGCTGTGAGAGCTCATAGAAGAGGCACATAGCTTAGTCTTAGGAAGTCAGAAAAGGCTTATCAGAGGAAGTAAAATCTGAAGGTGGGAAAGAGTTAGTGTTCTTGGCATATCAAACAATGTACAAAAGCCTGGAAGTGTAAGCCATCATTGTGGCTGGTGTCTCAGGGTTGTGGTTAAAGTGAAGCCAAAACATTTATGAGCATATTGAGGATGTGTGAACTCAGGTGGGAAATGGGTCTCAAAGTAGAGGTAAGAAACCAGGCCTCAAGTCCAGACTTCATAGCTTGCAAAGAACATTTTATAAAGAACCAAAAACTTGAGCCAAAGAGATAATTGCTTGCTAGCCAGGTTATGGAGGTTCCTGGATGCCATGTTGAGGGTAGACTTTATCTTGAAGGCACTAAGAAGCCAGTAACAAGTTTTACACATAAGAGTGACAAGAGTTAGGCTTATGTTTTAGCAAAGATCACTCTGGCCACAGGGTGGAGGATTAGAGGAAGCTATGACAAAATGCCAGAAGGTCAACAAGGAGGCTGTTGCAGTGACTTATTGCGAGAGAAGAGTGACCTAGACCTAGACCAGATTTGAGTCAGGCCAGCTGGGTTTGAATCCTGCTCTGCCACTTGGCAACTGCATCACCTTATGCAAGTTATTTAACCGCTCTTTGCCTCTGTTTCCTAATCCGAAAATAAGAGATGATAATAAAATTTACCTTATAGGCTTGTTGTGAGGATTAAATCACTTAGAACACACCTGTCTGGTGCATAGTTAAGTGCTCTAAAAATGTGGGCAGTGAAGCTGGAGAGAGGCAAGCTAGGAAGAAGAATAAGATAACTGAAGGGATGGATGTTAGGAGCCAGTTGGAGGAACTAAGGAATTTGGTTTCAGGTTTGGGAGCTTAGGAGATAGTGGTGCCATTCACTGAGATAAGAAACAGCAGGAAAAGCAGGTTTGGGGAATGCTGACAAGGTGTAGCCAGAGGTGGCTGGATTGCAACCAGAAGAGTTCAGTGTCAGAGAAGCTAAGGAGAGTGCTCCAGGGATGAGGGAGTAATCAGCATTGTTAAATACTGCCAGGAAGGTCAAGTAAAATAAAAGCTAAAAAGAATCCATTGGTTTTAGTAACAGGAAGGCCGTTGGAGCAATTTTGGTAGGGGGGAAAGGGACTAAAACACGTGGACTGTGGAAGGAAAAGGAGATGATGAAGGGAGATTATAGCAACAGACAACTCCTTCAAGTTTAGCTGCCTGGGATTATGGAGAGGGCAGACGCTGGACCCAATACATTGATTTGGCCTACTGCCTGGGGCATTCCGAGTGGTTGCACATCCATTCTAATTGCTCAGTAGTCAGGCCAGAGAGGTTAAGAAGAGAAGCAGATACAGAAACATATAATGGGTTTGGTCTTAGCAATTTCAAACTTGACCTAAGGACAGGTATGCATGTAGAAATGCCCAGCAAGCAATTTGATATGGGACTAGTGGTGGGATGACTGGACAGAAAAATTAGAGTAAGACTCAGGTAAGTGGGGATGGGATAGGAGGTACTAAAACAAAGGCGGAGCCAGTGGTGGTGCAATGTGCCTGTAATCCTAGCTACTCAAGAGGCTGAGGCAGGAGGATGGTTTGAGCCCAGGAGTTCAAGTCCAGCCTGGGCAACATAGCAAAACTGTCTGTCTGTCTGTCTGTCTGTCTGTCTGTCTGTCTCTCTCTCTCTCTCTCTCTCTCTCTCTCTTTTTAAAGGCAGGCTGTCCCCCACCAGCTGACTGAATGGACCCCCTCGTGGCCAAAGGAATATCCTAAAACTAAATTGTCTGCCAGGAGGAGGGAGGTCAGACATGCCTCATCATGCTCCCCTCCCTTCTTGGAGACATCCTTTGTGACCCATTGACAGGCCTAAGGGTGTGCAAGACAAACCTGCAGATTCTCAATTTACACAACAAATCTATGTCCCAAGGCTTATCTCTAACAGCTCCTTATGTTGAAACATTCCAAGCCTTTAGACAAAGCTTCATGTCTTTAACCAATTACAAGCCAAAGAATCTTTAAATCCACCTATGACCTGTAGGCCCCCCCCCCACTACGGATGGCCCACTTTTTCGGGCCAAACCAGTGTATGCCTCCCACGTATTGATTTATGACTTTACCTGTAACCCCTGTCTCCCTGAAATGTGTAAAACCAAACTGTAACCCAGCCACAGCGAGTCCACTTGCTCAAGGCTTCTTGAGCGTGGCTCCGGGTCATGATCCTCAA